>QNGE01001806.1:11222-142518 GCA_008508345.1 Paragonimus westermani | reverse complement strand
CGATACCTAAACCGGGGATAGGAGCGCTGGCTATATAAGATCAGAAATAGTGCAGCTTAGGATTATATATTGGTAAACTCTATACAGAATTAATAAGAGGATCACCATGTTTCTTGTTTATGAAACAGCTAATATGCGGTTTACGAAACCAAGGGGGTTGTCGGTAGACGGAAAAATCCTATATATAACCAACTTGCGGCTGATGCACTCATCGTTTCTGGTAACCGTATGGAATGACCACCTCGGTGGCCCATCACCAGAACCTAATATACCCACAGATCCCCCTCCCACCGCTCGTTCGAACACACGACCTAACAACTTTTGCTGACTCTATTTTTGCACGGCCACCGGAAGCACGTTTCTCCAGTCCGTCTGATTCAAAACTACATCCTTCCATACTGTTCAATTAATATAACATAAAACCACCCACATACGGTAGCGGAGAACTGGTGATTAGATAGTGCACTTCACTGTACGATAGGAAGAATATTCGACGTGAGATCTAAGTGGGCTTTAACCAGTTCAGCTGAATCAAGTGATGTACGAAGCAATAGTCACATTCGGTGGGTCGGGGTTTCTACTCCAATTAATGTTTCATATAGGAAGTAACGTTATCACAAGGTCTGCATCCCGTTTTATTTAAGCTGACTGCTACTGTTATCAAAGCACCATCTTACTTAAGCTAAGATGCTGCGTGAAATTAAACAAAAGGCTTGAAAGCAACATTTTTCGAAGACATCATCGGCGATTTTACCGATGAATCAGGCAAATTTTCCTTTACAAATTTGATACTAGTTTCATGTTACGTTTATTCTATGGGTGTTTTGCTCGAAAGCGCAATCTATTGAAGTAACTGGGTGCATAGTTGTCGAGTTTCATTCTTTCGATTAGTGTTTTCACAGCCCATAATTTGCGCCCATAGTGAAGTCACAAAAATGAACCAAAATAAAATGAGTTACTCAGGTTGTTTTGTTTCTGCCAAACAATGCTGCTAACATGGCAGACCTTACCAAAATACTAAAGTTATTCTACCAAAATACATGTGTGGAGCTTACAGTGAACATCACTGAAGCTCGTCAGATGAACGTGAATGTTGATTTTTTTGTTGTGCTAATACACTTCCAGTTAGGAAACTATTCATTCCTTGCTCTCAAAAAAGAGTTGTTTGGAATAAGTGAATATCATACCCCTCAACACTAGTCCTGCTGCCTCCTTTGAACTGAGGAGGTTGGCCACAATATGCCGTCAATGGATACTGCGCAATCAACTATATTGTTGTAAGATTATAAAATAATGAACATTGTCTGATTAACTAATGAAAGTCGTGGAGAACCGACGGTTTTTCGTGGTGCACTTAAAGCGTACAACTTAACAGACTTAATCGATTAGACTCTTTCCTTCTTCGAATGTTGGTAAGTGGGCCAGAAGGAAAGCATCCTAATCAATTATTGCAAAAATATTCGGTTTATCTATAGCAACGTAAAACATTAATGCTTATTCGACAAAAGATCACGACGCGAGACGGTGCTTAGCAGCAACTGCTGGATATCTTGAACTGAAACTGTCAGTTCGATCTTCATCATCACCGAGTAAGTTGACGGGGACATTTTGCGTGCAAAAATGTTACGGTAAATATGAGCAATGTTATGTCACCCTTGGTTTACTTTTGTGCTTTATATGACTGTTTCTTAGGCTGAAGAAACAAAAGTTCAACCACTATTCCAATTTTATTTCCTGCTGAACTGATTGTCAAGTGGCCGGCCCCAGTGCAAATCTTGCTCCCGAAGGAATGTGTGTATTTCACAAGAGTCCATGAAATATATCTTCTTCGTTACCAGGTGTATGGAATATACGCGATTGCACAAGACTTTTGCTATGCCACTATATTACGCACTCTTGGTATATATCAAAACTTTGTTTTTCACATAAAGTATTTTCTCTGGAATGGTTTTTACTTGAACATTATTTTCCGTAAGCGTACGTTCCTGGGTATTTGTAGGCAGCCATGAATTCGTGTCTGATCTGAGATTAATGGTACAGTAGTTAGCGTCGTTGTTTCACGGAAACATGGGTCAGCGTTCTAATCTCGACTGTTTTAGGGATATGCACTTCTGACTACACTAAAACTCCAACTTAATGGTTCCTTTTGAAAAGAACTGGATGAATGGTCTGGATTTATACGCGTTAAAACCACTTGTGTGTGACTTTCCACCCATATAACAACCGATAGTTGCCATCTTTGGAAACAATTCACTGGAGTTCTAAATGTTTGCTGTAAAACAAAGACATTGTGATCGCTTAACAGTATACTGCAATCAATTCAGTAATTTCTAAAGAGGTTTACCAAGTATGCGGTTCGAATCGTTCTGTTGACTATACGTTTTATACATATGTTGCTTGGTTCACAAGTGATAATCGGAGATTCTAGGCCTGAGATATATGTACGTGAGCAGTGACGATATATTAGCAGAAAGTGGGAGCAGTATTTCACTTGCTGGAATTTGTGGGAAACTAAACATATTACACACAATGTAACCTTAATTCGTCGTTGTTTGACAAACATTTCGTACTAACTTGATCAGTTGTTAGAGAATGTCCTATTCTCTGATATCGTTTTTAAAACTTTCGTGATATTTAGTCTGTAAACTAGTAATGGGCGATATTATACCTGACCCACACATAGCCAACATCAAAATATGGAACGAATGCGGAAATCAAACCCCCTAGTTTGCAAGTAGACAAACGTTAGGTCCGCAAGTACGTACGTACTAATCGAAGTTGTCACCCATATTTTGACAGTACTCTTTCAGTACGGTCTTATCTCACAGTCTGCAGTCATGCTACTACAAATTCGTGTTTTTTCAGATTTTTGGATTGCTGCTCTCAGAAGTTCCCAATTTTAATACACATTGAGTAAGCTTTTCTACACTTCCGGCGTGGGTAAATTTATATGCTTATAGTCTGAGGTAAGAAGACTTCATTCATTTGTTGGCATATTAGTATAAAAGATAGCATTAGGCCACCCAGAGAACACACTGCACAGCCAAATTAGCAGTTTGTTTCCACGTGCTACTATTGTCATAACAATGTCAAAGACAACAGAGCAAACAACGTTGTAATTCATGCAAGCTTCCATTTTAGTCTTTGTGCGAATGACATTACGAGTCAACACTTGTGTTATTGGTGAACAGAACTTCTGTTCGAACAGTAGCGACGTGCTTCAGCTGAACACTGCAAAAAGTCATCGGATGCAACCTGCCCTAATTTCTGTAGGTATAGTGGATCTGGTGACGAGACAACTAGTGGTTTCCTCTACCGTATATTGTCAAGACTGGAAAGTGGCTTTAAATATTTGTTGAAACCCTTACAACAGTTCCATAATCCAGCATACTATGGAGCTGACCATCGAGGACAGAACGATTAACCTGCAATTTGTTTTGATATATTCCAGCACATCCAACAAACCTTTAATAATATGTGTCCGGTTATTTGTATTGGCATATATTTCGCACACATCTATGTATCAAAACACGAATTACTCTTTAACACAGTGACTTGTGGATTACCTCACATTAGAATGCTGTATAAATGTACAAAACTCTTGATTTTGAGTGAAATGTCGTTTTAAAACGGTGCCTGACTTTCACCCTCCTTCACGGGTTCTTTCTCTTCAGTCTCATAATTCTTTTGCAGTAAGTACCATTTTTGACTTCCAGTCTATGCAATTAAAAAGTGTCTCCCATCTTCACCTTTATTGAACAATATCGCCAGTTTTCGGGAAGAATATCAAAGCTTCTTGCTTGACAGGTGATACTTCGTTCACTGAAAAGATGTCGTTTATAACAGACTGCAGACGATCCTTTGAAAAACAAAACATAGGAGCATTCTGACTTCGCGCAGTTTGAACAAGCTTAGCAAGTTGGAGTCAAGTGCACACTTCTTTTGTCGCCTCGTAGGATGAAGCAAATTGGTACACGGTTGTTTTTCACCGGTCTATCTGGCGTTACGAAATCTCAATACCCCAGCTGCGTCACGCTGGTTGCCAGCGTGCTGTCTTTTTGCAGTTCTATACAGGTATCACAATGAAATATGAGCTGTTTCCTGAACAAAAAGGTGTTATGGCCAACAGTTGAACGATGTTCAGTCGATGTCCAGTCGATGTCTTGGATATGATTGGTAGACCGTGGGTAGCGTTATATGAATGAAACTGTGCTATTCGAAAATAACCACCTTTTCCCATAATAAACCACCGCTCAAAACTATTTGAGTTAGTCTTGATCATTGTTTTAAAACCGGAACAAATTAATATGTTATAGCAAATTTCGCGGGAGCGGTAACCCGAGATTGATTTTCATATTTTCCGTTCGTGTCATATTTGTTCAGTACACAATCTGTCGCGATTGGTCGTGAAGGTTCGAGACTGAAGAGACCGACTAGCACGGTTTGTCAGACGGACGGGCCCTGAAGTTCCTATTATCAACACACACTGCGGAAACCTGAATCATACTTCGAACAACTGCAGCTAACAAATTCATCATTATTTCCGACAAAGACTACATAATTTTCATCAGATTTGATTTCTAAAACAATACCGCTCGACCGTCGTTTTTGTTTATCCCTAATTCACAAATGTCTTTGCAGCTACTTGCGCATGGTTTGATATTCTTTCGAACAGCAACAGGCCACTTTGCACGTGTTGTTACAATTGCATTGGCAACTTCAATGAAACGGTCGGTTCAACTGTTTTAGAAACAGTCGACGTGTTTCGACAAACCTGATGAATACATATTGGGTCTGAAAAGCTTCAAATATCCGCACATAACTAGTAAATAATAACTCAACTCTAGATGATTGTTTTATGCGCGCTAATGATTTCACCTGATATTATTTTGCATATGAACGTAGCCTAGGAGTCTTCTGTGCAAGTGCTGTTCAAATGAGTGTTGTTCATATTTGACAAGTCAGTCTCATTCTTGCCATTCAATCTGCTCTAAGCCAATATCGTACACACGACCTCTTAGCACACATCAGCACTTGATTGGTGAATTCTTGTTTTGTTCGTTTTCCAACCTTGACAACAGGAACGTTACTCAGTGAAGCAAGTAACTGTGGCGTGAGTCGCTTTTCAATAAAGTAAACAGAAGAGGGGGAATCTTCCACGACTTACGGAACATTTGCAAGTAGATTCTGGCATTTAATCGTATGGTCCCATATTATGCATGTATAAAGCTTTTTGCATTCAAACTTATTGCGGAAAAATGCTGATCACATGTCTTTGTGTACTAACGTTGTATTTGAACGAATTCGTAAGTGAGTACATCCTTAAAACAAAATGTTCACTTTTGATTCCACTGTTGCTAAAAATTTGTATAATCCAAGCTGATCTTGTGACTTGTATCTGCTCACTAATGTCAGTATTGTGTTCCAGAGTGTAATTAGCATAAGACTTGTGTAAGCGTTTACGTAACATATTGTCCAAAACACCCTGACTAGTTCTGGTCAGACCTGAAACATTCAGTCTGATTGGACAAGCCACAATATAATCGTTGATGTTCATTCCTGTTGTTGACAACATATGCATCAGAACCGTGTTTAAGCGCGGGAGAATTAATTATTGTCTCCGACGAACGACAGAATTTCGGAGAAATTATACGTACACGTTTCGATATTCCAGTTTATTATGATTATTCTGGCATATGTCAATGTTTTCAAGTTGACCATCATTCACATTTGATCGCAGCGTTCGCATTCAGATAGACTTTCCAGCCAGCCTCTTTCGAAAAGAAGCACTAGACTCGAGTTTCGCTCTCATTAAAGCTCGTCAGTAGTGCATATCCTTGCCACGGCCAGGATTTGAACTCCGGACATTCCAATCATTAGGCAACCGTGTTAAAGTCTGCGCCAACTTGAAAATAAACCAAATCCCCGACTACTCATCAGTAATATGTCAATGTGAAAATTTCAATGTACCAATATACCTCCACAGTGTGCAATATTATTTTTCCTGTTCTATGTGCTGAGGAAAACGACAGTGCGTTTCTGTGTGTTAGAAAAAAATTGTCTGTCCTACTTCGAATAAACAACGGTTACGGTAGGTTTCTGATAGCCCATAGTTTCATGTGAGACATAATCTGGGAATAATCTAGAATTTGAAACACGCCACTAACTTCTTGTTATGCATGAAAGATAATCCAAACTTTCAGTTTCACATGAACTAGTTTGTACTGATTTTACTTGAAGCTGAAGTATACGGCCATCTTTACGTTTTGCAGAACTACATTGTCAACAAACACTTCACGTTACCAACAAAAATTATGTGGAACTAGTGGATTGGTAGTTGTTGGTGCGACAGAACCAGGAAGTAGGAAAACGTGGGGCTGTCCTCGGGTGAGTTGCATTTTCGCGGTAGACTGATGTGATGCATTTGTCCATTGGAACATTAGTTCTTCTTAACAGTCACACGGTCGGCGGGAAATCGTAAACCTTTATATTTTATACGTTATACGTTATCTTTTATACTTGCTTTGAATTACAGGTCAGATCACTTGTCAGGTCGCTGACCTTGACCTCTGTGTAATTTTCAAACTATTAAGCTCCTTAAATTTCAATGGAACCGTGATGAGACTTGTAAGTTAACTAGTCCCAAACTCGTTCTCCTCCGAAAATTCGTCATCTCTTCGTGACATACAGAGAGTGTACTTGGGAGTTGCCTTGCTGGAAGGAAAAACGGAAGGTGTCTTATATCAGGGTCAGCATCTATTTTGGTCAGCTCAATGACTAAAACGACTGTAAATGCCACCCACGCAGCCAGCACGTCTCTCTCCAATGAAGTACACTTCCTGTCTCCAGTGATAATGCCAGTGTTAACACGACAATTCATGTCCATCGTACGTGATTGCTTATCACGGGATCATGAGGAATATTGGGAATAGATTTAGGAAACGTCATGGTTAGTTCATGATAGACGATGCTGTGCCCCTTGCTGATGTAGTGAAATGGTCGCATTCGGCTTCCGATGGTTTGTGAATGTTGTTCCGTTTTAACCCCGCTGTGCAGCATTTGGGAGTATCTTAAATTAGAATGCGGGTATGAACCTGGAAATAATTTATGCTGCATTGAAACCTACTAACAGTGTTTGTCTATTGTTTAGTTTCGGTGACACTGACCTCAATTTATATGCTCGTCTACATGACATCTTTTTAAATGACCGTGGTCTTCATATTTCAATCTTCAGGACACTTGATCCACCTCACGTTAAGTCAGCTGTATCTGCCTGGATGCTGAAATACTATCATCAGCTACATAAGCCCGTTTACGACTGATGCCTCGTGGGCATAAGGGAAACGCAAGGTGAAGTGTGGGTTGCCCAGCACATGACTAAAGAGAGGATCAGAGTACAAAAATTTTTAATAGAATGTTTCAACACTGACTGGCCAGTCGATGATGCCTATTCAGCGTTAATTTTCCTAGTTATCTCCCGACAGCGTACTAACCCGAGTGTAACGTGAACACGTTTCAGCCCAATCAAGCCGCCGCTTGAAATAACTGTTACAGACTTGACGATCAGGCAGTATGTACGAAAAGTGTGATTGCGTTTTTATCGCAAGGTAAATGCCATACCTTGTGAATAACTGTCACAAGTGTTGTTCGTAAGGCAATGGGATTAGGTGCACTTGGGTGGCCAGTTGGATTCACCGAGAATCGTGTTGGTAAAGTTGTTCATCATCCCCCTACGCATAATCTTCCTCTCAAAAATACTATCGATCTTTTTTGTCACACCACATAAATGAAGGTCTTCCTTATTCCTTCCATGTCCCGTTTCATAAAACATTGTTCTCCAGACCGGACATGATTTGTTCGGAATGAGTTAGCGTGTGTGCTGGACACATGCGTCAGAGAAGGTCATCTGCCTGCCTGCAGAACTACACTAACTAAACGCCTAAGGAACGTGCTTTGTATGAATCATACAAACTGACTTGTGTGGGGCCACACATTCTGACCACTACCCTTCATCGCACACGGTTCTTTTGGCAAGTTTAGCAGACTGCAAAGAATATTTGGACAGATAAATTGGACCTAGTTGATTCAATTCAGCTTGTATTTAGTAATCAGCTTAACAGTAGTATAGTCAGGCAGTTATTTATGCCTGCATTCTACATTGCCGTTTTAATTTTCGGTAACCCCTCAAGAATGAATTTAATTATTCCAGTTGAAGGTGGGAAAACAAGAGTTCCTATAAAGAAATATAGTTTTATCTTACAGAGTTTTAGTTGTACGACCAGATATTAGATTAGGCCAAAAGTAAATACCTAATATTGCTACTGTTACTCAGCATCTCTAATACCAAGTTTGCCAAAATGAATACCCCGAAACATCACAGTCACTAAGGGTTATGATGTGACTCGAAAAATATGATCGTTTATATGAGTCGTGCGAATAGTTGGTATATCCGTCCAGAACATCCAGATTTAACCTAGTCCAGTCAAAGAATGTCACACCAGGTCCGTGTTCTGATCAGGTGGTGTGATTCCCATCAATATGTGAACTGTCNAACTGTCGTGATACTTTGCCGGTGGATATTTGATTGTGAACGTTTGACTAAAAAGTTGCACCAAATGCTTCAATATCTCGTGAAAAACAAAGCTAAAAACAAGGCTTTACACTTGAAATGTCGAGTGAAGGCTGAATGATTATGCGTAATTTGCAAAAACTGACTTTCAGGACACCATGTAGATAAGCAAACGCTAGAAAAAAACACAAACGTCTACCGGTTAATGAAAAATACACCGCCAACCTTCTTTATATACCTTAATCCAAAGAAGAAAGGGTTATCATCCCAATCGTAAACCTTAGTTGTGAAGTTTACACGAGCGAATATATTGTGGCATTATGTGTTCGCTGTGCTGACACTCATCAGAAAAATCTTTAAGTGAATTATTCATGCAAACCCCTGCATTGCTGTCCTCGAGGTAGGCCCTATATCTCAAACGCTCGCAAACAGAACGCCCAAATATTTGTTTGAACACGGTTGATCGCACGTGGGCAGTTCAATTCACCTGCTATTTACGCCGAGTAAACATATGACAGCTTTTACGCAGCGTATACTTCTGTCACTCTAGGTTGGGTGGTAATGGCAGACATAAAACACGCGACCGAATCGGCTGTCACACGAGTTTGAAACCACACATGTCGCGGCCTAATTAGTAAAAGATAAATTAGCGAAAAATTCTTTAAATTTCATATTGTCAACGCAGTCTCCGTCCATCATATTGATTTATATTTCTCCCACTTTTGCAACTCCCCATGTTTAACGCTCGATTACGTACACTTGTTCAGTCGACAGGTAAGTTAGCTGGTTGCAAGGGAAGCTCCTAAAATATGGAACGTTCCATGAAGTTGACCACTGAGTGTGTTAGTTGCGGTAGGAAAGTAAACGAATATTTGGTCCCGCTACCTCATTCCAAATATGGTTGCGTGATCGGAATCTGAAATTGCTCGATTTCCCTGGTGAAGCGTTATTTAATACTCGTCATCCGGTTCTGTGTGTACATGAACCGACGAATCATGCAGTTTGTCTTCCCTGGAGCTGGCGATAGCCCTTATTTCATATGAACCCAGGCTGGTTTACGCAGAATGACACAAAATAGAGCTTAACGACTAGTGACCTTATGGCAGTGCGTCAGACCGTGTGATTCATGGCCGTTTTGTACGAAAGTCTTTGTACCTTACACATCACAAGTTATTGTGCTGAAAAAGTTTGCTCTGCTCAACCCAACCTCCATACAGTCAGATAAAAGTGATCAACGGGCACAGGCGTTCTTTAGGAAATGTACAAAGTTCATTGGTGAAACATTTGTGTTGTCCAACTGCAAGTACAGTGCTTAGGTCAACCTACTAATCGAATCCTTCTCTGTAGCTTTGTCGTTCAACGAAGTTCCGATAGTGTTTAGAAAAGTATCACAGAACCGAAAAATGGAAAGTTGTTAAAGTCAATATATATCTCTGTGAGTCGATCAAGCTTCTCTCCTACGACTTTCCGGCGACAGGAAACTTGTTCCGCGGACAGTAGTGTTCATGCCTGCATGGATAAACTCTAACCAGTGCTTTATCAAATGTGTAGTACAACTTTACTCTGTGAGACTCATGAAAAAAGACAAGCGATTGCTATTACACCCTGGTTTTCTAGTAAGTGAAAATATATCTTGACTTATACAAGCAATGCCACTATTCGACTGGTCTACCTTCTGACTGCTGGCAAACATTTGATGACACGAAATAGTGAGAGATCACATAGTGAGGTATGTACTACTAATAGTAACATGCTACTTGGGTGATAATGCAGAGAAGAGACAGACCATCAATAGTTGTCGTCATACGAAACTATGGATTTACTTTCACTTAGCCCGGTTGTGAACATGAATGTAATAATAATCATTTGAGACCAGTCCCTATAAACTGGCTGCGAAAAACTCAACCGACTGTCTAATGAGAGCGGTGTATCGGAGTGTTATTCAGGTGGTTGCTGTTTTGGAAAGATCGTAAACGTGTCAAGAATACTGGGTGGATTTTTCTTTCCCAGCCGCATACGGTTAGGATAAATTGGCCAACGCGTCAACTGAGTCAGCTATTCCAGGTGGAAAAATCAAGATGAAATCTCTCTTATCTCATGCTCAGTCAAATTCACAATAGGTCGTAGTACGGAGGGAGCGTTCAGAAGTGCCAGAAATCATATATTTGGTGATGGCTTGAGTGGGCTGAAACAATAAAACCATTTGGGAACAAGACAGCCCAGATTTCTGTCTGGTATAGAAACAAGTAATTTTACCGGAAGTACACAGCGTTCTGTTTAATTTGTTGTAGTTGGCATATCACAGACTGTTCGACTAGCTTTCCCGGACTCATTTCATTAGATCGGTTGAAGTCTACAGAAAACAGATAAAATGAGAATAACTCCAAAACAGTATTAATTGCTGACGGACTGCCTCTAATCTTAGACATCACACTGTAGCACGTCGTGTGCATGTTAACAGGAAAACAACCAAAATCATAGTTGATAAACACATTCCACGCACCAAGGCAATTTCCAAGTGATCCCCACTATCAACAGCAGTCCCCTTGAACAAATGTGCGCTTAACGCTTTATGATTGCTACTAGCCACATATTGTTCCTGGTGTACAGAGGTGAAGCCACTGCATATTTTGCAGTGTCTAATTCGAACCACCAAACAACCTGATCCCAATAGTCGCGAATGCAGTTTGTCCAATTATTGCGTCTCTCACGTTGTTCGTCAGTGCAGTGAATAAATGCAAGAAAATAGTTGGTCATGTCAGGGCTTAGCAGACGTTTAGAAGTTGGTAGAGCCACTGATGGCAAAAATCTCAAAAGGGTGAACCCTTTGCATTAAACCCTGCAGCACCCATTGCTGTACACACCATGACAACATTACACCGACGTAAACCATCTCGTCCACTCAGACTACGGTTAAGTGACCTGAAGTTATTGACTTGTGACTAAGACTTCTTTTCGGTCATGTGATGACAGCTTGGTTGATATATAGAACACACTCGTCCACTGGATTTGCCACACTTGCTTGTCATCAGTTTGGTAGCATGGTGACTAGCGTAGGCCTGATGGCAGGACAAACTCCTTTTATCACGAAAGAATAAGTCACGCAGTCTGAATTCGACAGGCTGAGCAGTAAACCGTGTTTTGCTTCAGACGTGTAAAATACCACCCGAACCCCTTGGTCAAGGTTTGGTGAGTGTCCATTTTGTGAACAAATCAGCCAGGAGGAAGTTATTTTCAGTCGATTTTCGCGACACTCTAATCAAACTGAGGGATGTCCTTAGTTTCGTGAAAACAGTATGTAATTCTGCCGTGACACAGGTCCCTCTGATTACGTGAGTTAAGTCAACTTGTCAGCCGTGCTGCAGAGTCATATCATTTGGAATGCGCTCTGTTGAACAATGATTTCTTCTTTCATCGTATGCTCCGAGTTTTACCTTGGACTTATAAGAACATTTCAACCGTACAACCATTTGTGTCAACCGCTGTCATGAAACGCGGTCGATATGAATGTATGCTGAGGGTTTAATGTATACTGTACATATTTTATGGGTTCTATCGGACACAATTTATGGGGTTTCCCGTTTGTTTTGAGTGCACAGAGATGTGAAGTTTCCACATTAGCTGGTCAGTCTATTTGTCAACGTGAGTACAGAGCTGTAAAAAATATTTGGCTTTCGGCCTTTCGATGCATTGCTGTCATTGTTTTTGCTTGAGTAAAGACAAAACTGCCACACAAGATGCAAGCTGTAACAATGGTTCGTTTATTGTCGTGACTAGAGCAATGTGTTGATACCAGTCAACAACCGACAAGTTATCACAACAGTATATCGTAAGTCAGTATACTCGTTGCTCCCAATCAAGGGTGAAGATGTGCAACTCCTGTTATGATGAGGACGGAAGGACGGACAGTGAGCCGCATACTGAGTCTCGTCGTTCTGCTCAAAACAACAAGCGCGTCTGCCCCACCGACAAAAAATCTAGTGCCAAAATCTGCTTAATCAAGCTTTATTTACGAATTTACCTGTGTATATAGATTGCAGTGTGTAGGACGTAAGTATGGTGCAAACTGAAATCGCAGATCGTACCCAAAAATTCGTTATGAGTAGTAAAACTGGACAATTAAGATTGCCATTAAAACGCTTGTTTAGAAATGGTAACACAGTCGATACTTTGAAGAAATTTCGTGTTGTTTATTAAGTTGTAGTCAAGTGCACTTAGCTTCTTCTGAAGCGCTAAGGAACCACCATTGTGTGAACAGAATTGGAAGGTAGTGAACTTGACGCTAACATGGGAATCCACTGTGCATGGGTCAATAATTAATTCTATATTCCACCTTCATATATCAACATTTCATTGTTCACTTTCTGTATTTCACACCCTTCTACTGTGTGTATATAACCCTACCCCACGTCAACTATGTAGGATGAGGTTCACGCTTGTTGCCAAACAACCGCCTTGCATTACAATCGGAGTATGCTGCTCGATACGAGCAAAAAATTGAGTACACACAACAGCTGATTTTAGAAAACAAATGTTTGTTTCTGATCTATGAAAGAACTGGATGTTGAACGAAAAGTCACTCACAACTGAGTGGCGAGGTAGGGTGTTTCAACTGACTTTCACAGCTTTATTGTGAAAACTCCGGCTATGGGATCTCTTTCGAAAGTGTGGTCCACTCCTGTGTTTTTTACATATATATTCTGTTTCGATCAACATGATGATCAGAATTAAGTCTTGCACGCCGCCTTGTCATTCTCATGACTCCATTGGGAGGTTTCGAATGAATCTGACGAATTTGATTCGTCGAATTGAGAATCTACTTGTACACCACGACCGTTACCAGTCAAGGTTCCTTTCAAATGATTGACTTTGACAGACCTTAAACCGCCTGAGTATACAGTTCAATATATCTGGTTTGGAAGTAGTATGCTTCGATCTGAAATTCAGGATCCCTAACAAAATACGGAGAGATTGCAGAACAAATCATGTTTTGAAAGATACCTGTGACTATGTTTCGGTATTTGCAACGTACCAAAAGGTTGACCGATTTTCTTGAAGTCGTTTGGTGATAAAAAGTATGTCAGATAATCGAACACTACCACAAACAACGTGAGTAATTTTCACTGTTGTTGTGTACAAGCACGGACATGTGACAAAGCAGAACAACATCCGGCCAATTTTGAACAAGTTCAACTTCGATGCTATATCGCGAAACACGTTATTGGCTGAAAAATAAATGACTGTAGAAAGTTATCCAATTGTTTGCATGTATTCATTTGCGGCACAAAGTGCATACGTCTGCGTCCAAATGAACTTCAAACAACGAAATATGATAGTCTAACTGAATCAAGCAATGTTGTTGCCCCACTGTGTTCCATTCTATGCATAAGCCATTTTCGCTAATACCATTCTGCCCGATCACTTGTTGTTCTGTTCGGTGCGGCTCAAAGTGTAATCGGCGTGGGGCGTTGCAAACTCTTTCAGATTATTTTGTAAATATGGTATGGTATTTCACTTCCGACGCTCATATATATGAAAAGTTGTGTACAATGTACAAGGCCATACTATGCTCGGAAAAACGTTTGCTTGCTGACGTTCAATTCATGTTTGTATTTAATATTTTACACATTATCGTCGTGCTATGACGGCCTCATCCATCCATTATCTGATGAGACCCATTAATGTGCCAAAGTTAAGTATTTTAGGTAGTGATATGTTCGCCGAGCTTGGCATTTAGGTTGCAAACGTTTCATCACCAAGCGAGGTGACATCATCAGTGCGTGAGTGTTTCGGCGTATAATTTTGAATGTGGCGTTTGGTGAAGTTGGATCGATGCCTGCTCTTATACAGCAGAGTGGGTTGACCTACTGGTCTGAATTCTGGTTGGTCGGTTTCTGTCGTGTTTGGCCTGACCCACTATTGGTTGATTTTGTCGCAATTTAGCTTTGACCTGATGTCCGATTGGTTGTTCCCTGGAGTCCTTGGGCCGGAGTCTGATTGGCTGCTCTCTGTCGTTTGGGCTTGATGACGTTTACGTCTCCTCAAATCCTTGATTCGCATTGGTTCATAGATTTTGTCTAGTTCGATGTGTTTGTTTATTGAACCGGTTGATGAGTGCCAAGCTTCGAGAAACTCTCTTGCATGTTTGGTATTTGCTTGAGTAAGGATTTCTGCGGTGTTCAAGTTGAAAGCGTGTCCAGTTTCGTCCTCGTGGGCGGAGATCAGGGAAAACTGATCGTGCCTCTTGATGGCCAGTTCGTGTTCATGTAATCGTGTTGATAATTTCCGTCCGGTTTGGCCGACGTAGTGTTGTCTACAGTCATTGCATTGGATTTTGTAAATGACGTTACTTCTGTCGGCGGGTTTGGATTGTTCTTTTGGTTTTGATAGTATCCTTCGTAATGTTGCTGTTGGCTTGTGCGCTAGGGTGATGCCGTGTGTTCTCAGTAGTCTTGCGGTCATTTCTGATACGGTTTTGATGTAAGGTAGTGCAATTCGTTTTGCTGGTGGCTGAGCAGTGTTGGACTCTCTGTTTTTTTGTAATAGACTCCGTCTGATGAAATTTCGTGGGTATCCGTTGCGAAGAAATACTCGGTATAGGTAGTTTTCTTCCTTTCTCCGGAGCTCTGCGGTGCTGCAGTGTGTTTCAGCTCGTTTGAACAGGGTTCGGATGCAGCTCCTTTTATGGCAGACTGGGTGGTTGCTGTGAAAACTAAGGAGTTGGTCCGTGTGTGTTTCTTTCCGATAAACTGAGGTCTCCAGTGTTCCATCAGGTTTGCGGTTGATTAGTACATCTAGGAACGGTAGTTGGTTGTTGGTTTCCGTCTCCATCGTAAATTTAATATCGTTGAAAATGTTGTTTAGCAGTCTGTACGTGTCTTCAATCATTGAGCGTTTAAGGACAGCCCTTTGGTCGTAAACTTAGAACGTTTTGATGGGAAAAGTTGAACAAACTACAACAGTGCATTCATTATCAGTTCACATGAAAAAGTCTATCAGTGATGTTTTGTTTTTAGTAAACATGTTTTTCATACGAATTGTGCATAGGAACTGAGCAAACTTAGGTAGAAATTAACCTGAAAATTGTGGATGTTTAAGCCTCAGTGCAACAATAGAATAACTAGTTCGGCTTATCGCAGAAAGTTTTGACGGAGCCGTCTCTGTAGAATAACATTTTGTGGAAAACATAGGTTGACACAGGAATAATTGTTGACAACTGCGTTGCCGACTAGTAAGGAATCTCGTTTTATTCAACATGGTTTTCTTACGAAATCATTCATTAGGCTATGATATAATTTCCTACTAAAACACAGCCAGATGAAAATGATCCTTGAAAATGACAGCCGTCAAAGAACTCCATACAAACGATTTGGTGTGGTTATTGTTAAATTTCACTCGGTTTCATTTATCTTTCGCCAGACGTTAGGTTTTCAGCCTTAAATCCAATATATATTCTTGTCAAAACAACCTAGTCGGTTGCATTGTCAGTTCCTTTTTAGACCAAAGTAATGCTTTCAAATCAGAGTAATTCTACTGAAATCACATCATCATACTCTTATCAACGCAACATAGAAATTTTGCGTTTTTGCCATTAAACTGGTTTGTTTCGATTAACTTTTGATGGTTTGGTTGATAACATTTGGGGAGTTTAAATAAACTAGCCTGGTTGTCGTTTAGCTGCAGCACATTCTTAGCGCAACCGAAACACACCTTATCAAATGAACCCGATTTCCGAAGCAGAGCCGCATAATGGCCACTTACGGTGCCTTTGAAGCTATTTGTTCCGTTGAGCAGGAACTAATTGTTATGTTTGTGACTTTTCGACCACTTTCTTCGTTTTGAGAGAAATATTTGGCAACTGTTTACAAAGCGTAATATACTTTTGCACCACCTGTTTTAGTGCTCATTTAAAAACTCAGCAGTTCTCTCTACTTTTCTGAATGAATTCACACCAGCTATACAAACATAAGTTGTCCGCGACGCACAAGAACAGCCTTTGTTTGGCACACGTGTTAGCTGAGAGGAAACTGTGACGGTATATGCATAGTGTGGGCCAGGCATCGATAATTTTGTTTCATACTATTTGATCTTATCCAGACTACGTTTTCATTACACACCTGATGCATAACTGCTATGTTCAGCAAGCATGCTCACCAAAATAAAAGCCAAAAGCGGAAGCAGAGTAGGCTGTTGCCTGAGTTAACTTCTGCCACTGATGCATGATCATCAACAACTTCGTCTGATCACAAGTTAGTAGATGACCACCAGATTACATCAGTTCAATTTTGTCCGCATCTTAAGTGACTCATGTGTGCAATAGGCACAGCAACGTTGGAAAGTGAACGTGTTAGCCATAGGGTATACAGCAACCGTGGTATCCAGAAGTACATCATAACCACTGATAACGTGTTGCAGTAATCAAGCACAGTTCTAAAGCGAAATATATGATTTGGGTCTAGTTATATATAGTCTGTCTAAATACAGTTTGGTGGGTTCATAGTTATGCCCCATTAATCACATTCGCATGAAATAAATCACTTTTGTGTTTTAATCAGTCTTAGTAAAATTTCATAGCGGTTATTCAAAAATTCGAGAGCAACCAGATTTAGTCATTGAACAACTCGTTTTTCGATACTTTCCAGGTTAGACAACTTTCTGATTTCCTCCGAGAATTGGTTTTATAACTGGATTTGATAATTTATATCAAACCGGTAAAGTTTATACGATCATATTATGCAAATGACTATCAACGTGCCAATTGCACAGTTTGTTCTCTGAAACGAAATTATCGAAAGTTTTCAAAAATGTTAAATTTGGATCGTGTGGAGCGTTTTCACCAAACTTGAGCAGTTGGTCTGTTTTTTCTCACTATGCTCATTCATATCAGAAATTCAGATCCTCTGTTTGGAAAACGCCGTGTGAAAATTATGTTTTCCTAATTATTGGCTTTGCTTTCCTGTCCTGCTACGCTCTGATTTGTCTTTCTATTCACATGACTGATATGTATTACCTCGACAGGTGAAATCCGTGTGTATCGTGATTTCATGATGGCTGTGGTTCTCCCTGTGTGATGATTTGTAATTCTTTCCATAACATCCGGTTGCATTCAGTTTTACCAATCAAATAAATACAGCTGGTGCTGTGTTCATCGAATATTTTGTGAGTTGCTTAACAAAAGTTAGCTACGGTTTCAAAACACAGTGCATTTTGTACTCCATTTGCACTATACACCATGTAAATACAAAAATTAATGGAATAAACTGAAACTGTTTGGAAGTCATCTGTTTTGTCAATGATGTATTTGTAAAAAACTGAAATGGCGGGCTACACGCAATAAACCTTAATTTCTTCCTCCTCCGTGCAATAAATTCAGCAGAGGCTACTATGGTAGGAAAAACTCATTAATTAACAAAACGTTGATACATTTTGGACGTGTTTATTCAAATTTAGTAGGTCAGCTTGTCGGCGTGCTTTACTGTCCGTGGCAACAATAACTTACCAAATAATTAATTCAAGGATAGCAACTTTCTTTTGTCTACCATCTTAATGAAAGTCGTGCAAGAACTTTGTGTGTGTGTAGGTTAAAATTTTCACACGAGTTTTTGCACAGTTTATGTATGTTTGTCTTCGTGTCCGTTTAGTAGTAGTAGACTACCTCTTTGTTTAAAATTATGTGCACTTCATGTTGGCCTGCTTGCAGTTTTCAAGAGTACATCATATGGACTAATTCACAGTTCACCAAAATGACTGGGCCAGCCAATCCAATGTCGTCGCTCTCTGGGGAAATTTTTACTGGCTGTTTGACTGTCCAATGATCGCTGTGCAAGCCAAAGGCATGTGTTCGTTGCATGGCCGTCGCGTAGTGAACATTTTATCGAAAACGAAAATGTTCGGTTTATTTCCTGGGAATTTCCAGTTTGAAAACTGCTAATTACTACTGTTGAAGCAGTGCCCAACATACATGAACAAATATCGTTATGACTTGCAAAATTTGGATTTGATCTCGGCTACTGGAACCAAGTCAACCCGAGGGAAACCGAACAAAAGCTGAACAGGAAAAGCAAGTGAGCAACCTTGAACCCACTACTGTGAAACTACCATTCTTTTACCACGGCCTGTAACAATTTTCAGCTTCTGCCCAACTATTGATTACGTAAATAGATCATGCAAGTAATCGTTCCGAAATGATTATAGAAACTAGGTCATTGTCTAAAAGGACACTGCTCACATCTTAGATTTTCAAAACATGTCTTCCTCTCCTCCAATTGACACGTAAATGATGCATGCAATCAACAACATTTTGTTAGTAGGCGAACTGTTGTTTACTGAGTTAACAAAAAGATTGTGGATATTTACCAAGGGTCATAATGTATGGTAACCGTTAGTCATTCACTGAATAATGACTAATCAACACGTATATTTCACCAAACATTCCGTTTTTTTCTAAGCGGCAACGCCAAAATATCTCACTTTCTGGGGTGTGCCATCATCTTTCCTCAGGTTTTTGTCATTAACTCTTCAGTTTTGTTTATACACATGTCAGCGAACTTTCGATTCAGTCGCTCTGTCCTCTTTGTTAAATCACGTCATCTGATAAACCCCTTACTATTCAATGAGTGGCAGCTGAACTCTGTGTGCTTTTTGTTACACAATTGTGCGCACTGATTTTTCCAAGCAGTTACAACGAACATTCGCTTAGTGCACGAATTATAAGTGATCAACGGTTTTGTTTTTTCGAAATCGTTTCAACGGGATCAATACTTTCGATATCACGTCTTGAACTGTTAAGTTGCACATCTGTGTTATCTCACATTTTGATTTGAGGTGCTTAGCTACAGTTTGTCTTCTGCAAGTTCGACGAAAGGTGACAGAAACTGAAGTTTTAGATAAACTCTTACTCATAAACAGTTACCGATCATTCAAAAAAGTTTCAAATGTTACATCCTTTATAAGATCTGGGGGAAATTTTGATTAGTTACTGTCAATTTTTCTTAGTTCCTTGCAACACAAATGCTTTCAACAGCTTTAATTCGGAACTCTACATTTTCAGAAGTTTGCGGTTAAATTTTCTAATTCTTTTATACATTCGAAGATGATCTGGAGACTACTAGATATAGTTTGTTATTGTGAACGGATACCAATCTACATTCATGTGTACTCCAGAAAGTCCAAACTGTTGAAAGTCACTTGAGTTTGTGTGACGGCACTGATTCTATATGAACCGACATTCTCCTGCAGTGCGTTGCCCGGGCAAGCGGTAATATCACTTAACTTAAAGGGTATATAACTTGAATAACTATTTTTGCAGACCAGTCCACAAATTACTGACAATGAGAAAAACTTGTTCTCCTTAAAACAATCCTCCATATGTAATGTTTAAGGAGAGCTTCAGCCCCTTTTGTGGCGGGTTAGGCTGACATTTTGCCATCTATTTGGGTGAATTGTAGATTATGACACTATGCAAGTTCTAAGGGACATGGACCAGTTTTCAATGAATAAGAGCAAAAGAGCATTCTGGTTGTCTTCCCCCAACTATTTTTTCCTCACAATACTAGACCGGCATTTATTAAAACAAAATTCACCCCAGGACATCTCAGCGATCACAATCCGTAGCAGTGTTTACGGTGAATTTCCGATCTAAATCACATTGCGGTTTCATAAAGCAAAATGACCACCTGGTAGATGTTTACACATAGGGATTGTGCAGGAACAGAAACTAATGTGTAAACCAATCAATAGAAATGTGAACATTCGTTTAGTAAGATTGTAAACGACAGTAAATGTGACTTTTACCATAGGCCGGTGACACAAGTGCAGTTATTCCTGTCACGAAGAATTGATGAAATTAGTGAAGTCAAACTGGCCGATCGGTTGTGAGTTGAATCAAAAATCACTTATTTAATGACGTTTTCTTGATACCGTGTACGTACAAAGGCAAGATATTTAAGTTAACTTAGACGTTCTTACGAGAAGGATTAGTTGCGCATATAAAATCAGATCGAGGGATTTAGTATCATAGGGCGTTCAGCTGGGTTATCGTCATGAACGATTACGCGTGTTGTGAAACTACACAACTGGTTGTTTTCTTAACACCGGTGGCTGCTGTGAAAGTTTGGTAGAGGGCTTTTTGATATAACAGGTAATTTTGTATTTTGCGGTAGAAAAAGATGCGATCGTTGTAAAACAATGTTTTTACTTCATTTACTAGTTCAAAACTAGTGTGAATTCATGTAAATGTTAACACAATTTACTTGGAAAGGGCGTTTAAGATGTGTCACATTTACCAATTATGAAGATTCCAGCACGGAAAACGCGGAAGCGGTAGATACAATATAATCATCCTTCTTGAATCCAAATACTTGAACTTTTATTCAACACATGTTTCGGTTGTCTTTTTAAAAGTGAGTTTCATTTTTCAAGCCACAAATTTGAGAAAGCTGCTGTATATGTTGGTATAATTTCTTTGCCTGGTTTTTCACCCTTCTTTTAATAGAACCGTTATCTCATCAGGTTGAGCAGTTTATTTTCTACGTGATATAATTCTATTTAATGTAAATTAATCCATGCGCCTGAGAATGTCACATAAAATTCCGAGCTCACTAGGCTGCTATATGTATCGAGAAATCATATTTGTTTTCGTGTAACGTTTTTCTCGTGCAACAGAGCAGAATAAGACTAATGATATGTTTCAAAATGTCGTTGCATGAAGGTGAAGCCAACTATTCTATCAGTCAAATAGACAAACTTACATGACTGCTATTGTTTCCTGACAAAATGAAAATATCAGGTTAACGGTTTGTTCTGAATTACGTAGTGAACCACTTGAAAAGCAATTAAATCAGAGAATACTGGAAGTGACATTATTCCTCATCGATTGGCTGTGTGTAGTACATGTCATCTAGTTACTGAAATTATCCGAAAAAGTTTCTGTGCTTGTCAGCGTGGCATACGAGGTAACCTGTGGTAAACACTTTGTGTTTCAAGAGGGGGACGTACTGTAGAATGACCAAAGCAAATCGAAATATTTTTCTTCGATACAGTTTTTAAATAAGCATATTATGGATGCCTTTTCCAAAACACCGTGCAATAACATATCAACATTTGTTTGAGAATTAACACCTCCCATGCGTTCTGTTAAAGTTTTGTTAAGTGATAATTGCCGAATCTGCTGATCCAACGACCGCTATACGCATGTCATAGTCTGGTCATCAATAACGAACTATAAGATGAGTACAGCCAAAGAAATGAAAATTTATAGGTAGTTGATTGGTCGGATAGAGGCCAAAATGCATGTTCGTGTTTCTGGACACTGGATCCAGCTGTATGAATCAGTACAAATGAGGGAGCGGAACAGCCGAAACTAGGGAAGTTACAATGCATGAAAGAACTGCTTGTATGTGTAAAGCCCTAAATTGCCCAATCGGATAACTATTGATTCGGCCCGTGCTAAGAGTTACTGTTGAATATATTGAGTTAATTGACCGGAAAACTGCTGATCAACCAAAATGACTCGGATACATTGACTAGATTAACACCCAGATGACTTAAGTACGTAAGTGATTTATCCTGTGACCCCAGTTTTGGTCCACAGAAGAATGGTGCACATTAATTCATTCAGAGAAGCGTACTCTCATTTGCTCTGTATATTCTGCTGGATAGCAAAACAGGTTGATGAATATTCAAGCACTATGTTGTCACGAAAAGGTAGATTGCTTCGTGTGTTACTGTTGGCCTGATAGTAAGCCCGGTTCACAATGACGCAACTGGATACGTTTAGTTCATTGAGTAGAGTGAAGGGTGGTTCACCCATCCATTCATGAAATCCGTCTATTTTTCTCGGACCTGTAGTACTGTCCTGTGTTAAGCCAAGTATCGTTACTGATCTGATATATCAGTCAGTTTCAAAAACCTACTCGCTCACTTTAAAAGCGGTGGAATCATTCATTAGTTGAATGCCAAATTATCGTTTTACATGGCAAGAGATGGCACGAGACAAATTGAAAAATTGTGTACATCCTGAAGATTGGAGATGTCACAATCATTCAACAGAATTGTTGTTGTTTGCTTGAAAAATTACAAACAGAGAGAAGAACGTTGCAGTTACTGGATCTCTGGTTCCTCATTCTACTCGCGGGCACTTAAAATGGCTAACCTTTCGCATCAATGCGAATGACCGCCTAACGTTTCCAAATAATACACACGTATTTGTTTCTAAAGAGAACACTCTCAAAAATAAGCAAGACAAGTATGTTTAATTTGAAAAAGTGAAACTTGAAAGCTGTAATTACTTGGAGAAAACTGAAGGTGACGGACACTTCCGGTGCAGCTCATAACTGTTGTAAGCCTGTGTATACCTCACTCAGGAGGGATGAGAGAACACCTTTTACTGAGGGTGAGATGAACGTAGAATTTATTGGCAATGGAGACGACTGTCAGGGGCTCAGAAAATTTATAGAAGAGGGACTACTAATTTTAAAACCGAAAGTAATTATTTTCGTTTTTTTTCGAGCATATCGTCCTGGAGGGATAATTGAATGTTGATCGCATATCCGCCTCTTGTTACGCCAATAAAGACTGAAGTGTGATAAAGAGCGAATGAAACGCCTACACGTATGTTCGTCTGTCCCATTTGCTAGCAGCAAAAATTAGTCTGAAAGGGCTTCAGTATACTAAGAAACCAAACGGTAACAGGTGAGTCAACAACAAATTTTAAGCATATCTCTAGTTTGCGTTCTCAAAAGCGCATAACCTTACGCCACAAAAGTTTCTAAAACCGTAATCATTTTATGGAAATTTGAGAATTTTTGATACTCACCGTTGCAACTGTAGAACGAAAATTCAGAGTTAAGTTTAATGTTGGAACATTGGGTCCGCTCTGATCAGTCCACATTTGTTTCAAGAAGGTGACCAACTTTTGCAGATTTTTGAATCCACACTACATCACTCATTGCCTAAAATGGAAGGGTTATAAAGAGAATGGAAAATTAATCAGTTGTAAGATATCCGCACCAAATGATTACAACACTCCTGAGGAAGGCCACCCGAGGTGGTTGAAACGTAGAGTATTACAACTTGCTCGAAACGTTGTGTTATTCCCAATCTGTTTATCAACAGAATGAAAAATATTTTGTATATGACGCGTGTCTAAAAGGGCACAAGCCGTTCTACACATTGTGTCGCTTTGGTTTCACGCATTACAACCCAAAAGCAAAACAATATGCGTTGCTTATAGTTCTACTCTCAATAACCACACACATTATTATCGTTTGTTCAATGTGAGTGAATTTTTGTCATCAAGTAGGTAGATGTTTTCCAGCAGTACATGTAACACTCTACCAAAAAAATGGGGATCTGTGAGAATGAAAAAAAACACACTGCAAGTTGTGAGCAAGCAGATTTTACACACGGCAACAAGCAACTATTCGAAACGTATATGGATAAACTGAGGTTCGTAGTGAAATTGGATTAAAAATCTGGCGTCTAAGAAGAAAACTCACTAGTAAGTCATGCAATATGGCTTGTGTAAATAGTTAATATCAGTTTTATGCCAATGTTCCTTACAAATTCTAAAATACTTGAAAACAAACTGTTGTCCTAATTCACACAAGGGGCAAGCAGTGTCTTCTGTTGAACACTTGGACAAACGGTCTATAAATTACTTGTCATTCATCTTAAAATGACGTGTACCGTGATGTGTTAACACTTCCTTTGCTCTCTTCAGTGACGAACATAAAGCGTTAGAGCATATGAAGCATAAAGATTGCAGCAACAATAGAAAGCGACAGCGATAGAAATTACAATAAACGAAACTTGTTCTCAGTTCCGCGGCAGAAAAACCGCGCGATACAACAGTTCATATCTGAACAGAGATGGATGACGAGCACTGATTAACGTTGTCTCATAGGAACCGAGTAGTTCAGGATTTTGATCACGCAATAATACTTGGAGCGAGTTGGTGGGATCAACAATATGAGTTGTTTCCTTGATGTTTTCAGTGGATTACGCGGAATTTCGTCACCCTCTTTCTGTAGCCATTTCCAGTTGAACCAACGCGCCGCCGAGCAATTAAGATTGCGTTCAGACATTCTCTGTCACGGACTACGAATTGTTGCCGATATGATTGTTATCCCAGCTGCCAGTTGACTGGTAGATTATCGGCGATAAGAAGAATTTCGGTAGGTATTTTATAGGAAAAAGTTGAGCAACGCTTCTAGTTGTGAGTAGTGATCAAAATTCAGCTGCAAACTGTGTAACAGTTAGAGCATTACGTCTGTTGTCTTGTGGTGGCAGGTCCAAAAATAGCTGTTTCTCAAGGGCCGAACACAGGATTGTGTCGATCTGTCTTTTCTGGCTAGGCCTATCGAAAAGATTCACAGCGTATCCATATTCTAGCAAAAGAGTCTTTGAAATCTTCTCTTCCTGCAGTAAGTCATGGACAAAGATCTATCGGGCGTTGCATAAATATTATGAAATTTCGTTAGGTATCACAACAGCAGCATGTAAACACTAATGGGCATACATGAGGTCCAGTCATATGCATAGATGGCTTTAGGACTTTTAGGGAAAGAAAACTTCACGGCTAACTTCAGTGATTGATTTGTACATAGTTAGAAACATCACAGTACATTACTCGGGATAAAACCCACAACTTATAAGCTGTTTAGAATAAAGTAATTCGTGCAAAGTTAGATATCGAAATACAAAGGTTTTTAAGCAAATAGTCAGTAACTCGGTGTGACGAGTTCAAGTCCCTAGCAAAATAACCTATTAGAAGCTACGTGAATACAAGGTTAAAGATAAATATGTTGAACGCAGGGTAGCGAAATTAAAACAATCGAACGTGGAAAATATTTCGCCTGTTTGAATTGGCCTATTTTCTTCAACAAAAAGGGCACACCAAGTTAGTCCACTAAGGAGCACGTTGAAACAAACTGAAAATCAACGAATATTCACGAAACATCTTAATCGCGGATCGTATGTTGGCAAATAAACAATGTCATCTTTCATATTCCTGACAACAACATGCATTTGCCAGAGCACGTCACTTCCTTTCTTAGTTGGATTTACATCCGTTGAAACAGCTAGCATATTTCAGACAAAATCATTCACTTCTTAAGGGTAGGCTAAATTCGGACACACACAGAAGCGTCTGCTTCAAGAACGTCAACTCCGTGGAGACTACAGTCGTTAAAATTTAAACGCGATGTGCTTTCGGGCAACGAAGTGAATTGCTTCTGATAGCTTGTGTAATCCCTGGCAATTCTTAAAAAGATATGACAGAAATTGCGAGACATTTGGGAGCTAAGGCCGTAATGAGTCGTCTAGGGTGAACCACCCAAAAATTGGTTTAACCAAATCTAAAATGGTGATGACATTTATTATCTTCTTGAAAGAACCTCACGATAACTAGACGTTAAGTGTTTACTGGAGCAAAACAACATTTTTCCGTTCTCTGTTCAGAAAGTCTATCGGAAAGTTTTATGAATTTTTTGAAAACCAGTAAAAGTAAACGTGAATTAACATACAAAATCAATAGAGCATTTAACCAGTGAACGTAACTTCGTGCAATTAAGATATTTAATGCAATGGTTGGCTGTTAGAACCTATTGAGCGTGTCAGTTTTTGACGTATTCCATTTCCGTTTTTCGTCCTCAGTTGAGTTCCATTATCAATGAAAACGTCTACAAAAAGCATAATTTGAGGTTTAATCGGGCGCAATACCGAAGTATTTACCAGTTCCAGTCGCTTCTGTTACTACTGTAATTTGCTGAACTAACTGGTTGTAAATCCGATCATTTCAATTCTGTGCACTGAGTGACGGTTCATTTATCTTATCACGATTTAAGCGGTCCGCTTTAGTTACACCCTTCCTTACGGAATTAAATGAATCTGACGGTTATTGTTGCTAACACGGCTGGCACTACCGTGCCACTCTGGCTGTATACAGCTTGCGGGAAACTAGTTTGTTCACCTTACTGAAAAACTTTTCCAGACGTGACACAATGATTTAGTGGTGAACGAAATGAACAACAGATTAATTCGATTTTTACAAAGTCTGGTTTATGTGTGCTTTATAATGTTCACTTAATTTGCCCGGAGAAAATCCTATCGGGACAACACACATTCAGAGAATTGTCCAGTTTATTCCTAATTTGGACAATTAACCCAACTGCAGTTTATCCTGATCCAGGTCACTCTGAGAACATTGGTTCCAGCAACATAAAATGTTACAACCCTATGCTGCTCCTTTAGGAAATCTGCTGACTCCCTAACAGTCTCTCGAAGTACAGCTTACTAACTTTTAATTCTTATAGTTGTTCACAGCCAGCCTGTTTTAAACACTACCACCGCTGTGCTGATTTGACTGTCCCTCGGAGACTTGTGCGTCAGAAATTTTGACGCTGTCACTAGATATACTGACAAGTACTATGCCCTGAAATTTCAGTCCGGTAGACTGAAAGGTACGCTTGAATAGATCCTTTCATTCGTATGCCTAAGTTTATGGTGATCTTGCTACTGAAAGAAAATCACTCTGTTAAATGATATCATCCTGCTTGGATTGGACGGCAGGTTGAGATGATTATACAAAGTTATTCCGGTCTGTGCGATTACACTCATATAAGAAGGACAATTTCAACGGTGAACATAACCGAATGATTCAGTACATCGTCCAACCGTAAGTAATGTCGGCGAAGCAGTGCTCATAACGGTCTTCGCTCAGTTGTTTCGTTCATAACAGTACAACTGAACCCTTCACTATTTGAAGGCATTCTATTAATATGGATAACCTGGCCCTGACTGAGACATCCACGGATAAATCCAACCGATAATGAAATTTTTTGGAGTGAATCGATCATCAGAATTGCTCGTCGAACGAACTGTATCGGAGTACATCGCTTTGCTAAGCATTAATGTTATAAATTTTTTCGGAAGATTGTGTAGTTGCACAACAGAAAATAAAATCACGGTGATAGACTGGGACTACGTACATCGTTCAACTTCCTGCGTTCAGAAACTCTGGCGATTTGGGTTCTTAGTAGTACATTGCACGGCACATGTAGGTGCTAACCACTTGTCAACAACTCTCACGAGTGTGAGTCAGCAGCTGTTATCTTAATGATCCAGAAATTACGCGGACCCTCACCTAGAGTTGGCCAGTCTGTCAAGCCACCCCACACTGTCTTCACTAAGTTATATGCAACCACGGAGGGAGTTACCTAGGTAGAACTAGAGGTTTCATATCCAGAGTGGATGGTCAATTGTCTAAACAGGTGTAGAAGACTGTTCATCGCGGAACCAAAAATGGCCTCGAACAGCGGAGAAGCAGTGTGTGCGTTCGGTGAACATTTATTCGTTTCCACCCGCTGAACAAACCCTAGTGTCAAGCAGCACGATTGTTTCGTCCAGTGGACCATTTGTAATGCAAAAAATATATAAAAAATGTACAGAAACACTGTCGCATGCCTAATCATCATATGTTCATAATCGATGAACACGGCCTAATCCTGTACATTTTGTTCAAAGCCGGTGAATTATCACAGAAACAACGCGAAACTCAAAACGCCGGAATCCAACCTGACCGCCGATACCCTCTAAACAATTGATCCGATACGCATACGTATTTTGTCGACAAACGAGTCCGCTACTTTTCTGTGACCGAACTCACGAACACCGACGGCCTAATGAAAACCCCTAGTCATTCGAAGAAATAGGTGGATCTTCGCACATACGATGTATTAAATGAAGCATTATATCAAGTGAACCAACAACTCCCTGGATATGTGAATAAATGAGGGAGAGTGCAAAGTGCTTCAACGTCCTAACAGATGGGTTGGTGACCGCACTGCCATCTCTCGCGAGCAATGCTCATGCTGTCGAAGTAGAGTAGATTTACTTGAACAATGGAATTTCCCTGCTACTGCAAGACAGACACAAAATCAATTGTTCGAGAGGTTATTCCATTGCTATTTCGGTGTATAATGCCCATCCACGGCAATTGGCCCACCATTGCAGCACACATGAACATAAGAGTGGAAATCACGAGTTTCAGCCCGATAAATGCAATCTATCACTGGTTTAGCAAAATCCCTTGGACAAGCTTTTGGAATCCTGAAAACTGTGGAGATGCATGATATTCACAGTATACATACTATGAAGGTGCTAAGTTCAGGTATCGGTATAATTTGCAGCATTTAAATGTTGGAAAAAATGTACATCCAGATTTTTAAGGTCTTTGGTCGATAGTTTATGCACTGAGACAAAGGTACAGTGTAAACCTTTTCTCCTCTTAACAATTTACCGGTTCTAGCGTAACATTCAGAGGACAGACTAAGAGTGCGGTGCCAGTCATATGGAACTGAGAAAGTTGATGGCTACTTTATTACAAAACCACTCAAGAACATATCCTTCAAGTACATTCCTCCTAAGTGGTTAGGCTCATCCGTTACTCGTTACTGCCGTGATATGTCTGACCAGTTAAACTTCGATCAACCCTTTAATCAGAAGGTGCTACGACAGCCTTAGATGGTCAAGAAATTCCCTCAATGACACTTTTAAACTTCCAAAAATGTTCTTTACACCAAATTCAGTCTACTGCTTTTCAAAAACCGTACTCATCATATTCCAAAATTAATCATCACTAGCTTGTTAACATGAAAATTACCGTCACTTTTTCAGGGGTTCGGGTGAAAACAGAAAAGAAAACTGCGATTCCACGTTTAGTGCGAAATCTTCGGGTTGGCAGACAACCACAGCTGACGACGTTAACTAAATCATTCTACAAAATCAATAGAAAGTTTTCAACAGAAACAGTTGAGTTCATTCAAAGATTTTGAATAGTTATCTCCTTGAGGTGAAGTTCTTTATATCTTTTCACATGTATTCTACTCAGTTTTAACAAATTTTATACTTTCCTGTTGAATTTTTTCACAGTCCTATTTACCTCATTCCCTGTTACAATCAGCTCAGGCAGAAAACGTTTCAAAGTCCTTTCAAAAATGCAACTCATTGGCTCTTCTTAAGCTAAAAAAGGCCGTCACCGCTTTTCAAAGCAGGGTCAATTCCTTGTTCAGACACTAGTTAAGTACACGGTGGTTTAAACATCGCCTCACTCTCGCCAGCGTTGGCGACGTGTTTTGCTGACGTGGTACTGTCTAACTGGGACAATGCGTGTAATACAGTGCAACTGGAAGGATGTATAACGGTGCATGACCACTACGGTACAATCGAGAATGCCGAAAATCCGAGTGGAAATCAAATTACTTGAGTTGTCTACCAACGGGACAGTTGTTTATAAATGCCGTCTGTGGTTGACTGTTTTCGACCATAACGTGATGAATCCAAACTGATATTCAGATGTGGTTCCAATGTTAGTTCTTCTCATGTGGGTGTGTTTCCGAACATGTATTTCTGGCGAAGTACAGACACATGAACTGCTACTGTCGGGGATGATTTTCCTACAATAACACAAAGAAGAATCAGTCACTATGATGTCTGTTTGCATGTCGAAAGTCTAGGGTGTCTCTGTTCTTTCATGCTTGGACCAAACTAAAAGTGGAATAGACTGAGCCGGATTGGAATTGCAAAGCTGTAACATTCCGAAGTGAAGGAGAAATTCTCGGATTTGTCTGAAAACGAAGTGCAATAGTCGCAGTAAAATGCCCTTTTAAGAGTGAAAATGCACAAACTTTGTGTGGTTATAATTTTTTGTCCGGGCACCACAAGTTTCTGTCACAATTTTACCTTCAGTAACCATCGTCCATCCGTGGTGGCCTCTTTCCAGCCGTCGATAACTAGCCAATAGACATTGTCGCAGAACTTTAGTTTGTTTTTCGTCCAAGGCTGGTTGGCTTTGGCGTGAACAATATGTGATGTGTGCCAAATGATATGATGCCCGATAAGATAGGCTGACCCTGGTCGGAAGCCGAAAACATGTCCAAGTAACCCAGGCACGCGAGACGTAAGTGCCAGAATGTAGTTTATATCCGCACCCAGTATGCTGCCTTTCAGCCAAGTGAATATTAAGTATTGTTAGGAAGTGCAGAAAAGTGATTCGGATAATATGGGTTTCATCTGAGAATGTCTAACTTTTGACGAATATCTGCGGTGCAAACTGGCATCGTGGTGAGCAACTAATATCCGCAGGATTACCCAGCATAACTAAGTAGAAGTGATTTTACTTTCTGTTCAGTTTCCAGTGAATAGCCATAAAAGTACAAGTCTTCGGATCATGTAATTAAAAGATAGATGAGCTTTGGTTGGAAAATAAAACACATCCTAAATGAGAATACGTTTAAACAGTCTAGGTTACTACTAAGACAGACGTTTTCTGATCTCCACACATGAGCGAAAATAATATACAGCAGCCAATCCTTAAAAGTTCGGCTAGTTTCAGCTATTTTGTCACAGGATTCCAGCAATGAACGTTGTGGTGGGTTTATTCTTGCAACTCATAGGGGTTGTATTTCAAAATTAATAAATTTACCCTTCAACTGACTCCCACAGCAGAATTTTATTTCGTCACACTGCGTCACGGAATTCGTCGCTGAGTGTAAGGAACCGCCCAATTTACTTTCACAAACACGAAGGCCATAAAATACACCTGAATAAATGTCATTTCAGATAACTGATTACACCATCAGTCAATTAGACTTTTCGGGAGAATAATGCGCAATAATGGCTTTCCTTATATTAGGATCACCGCTTCTTAATGTTTTTGGTTCTTCGGAACGAAATTGACACGTCTGAAAAAAAATTCCTGTACCTAAAATCCATATAAAAACAAAATCGAATGATTTATTACGATCTCATTCGTGAAAATGTACAATTCAATCTGTGGACAGCTGTCTGACTTAATTGTTGAAGTGGACAAGTCAGACAAATGTTTATTCATAATCTGAATTAAGAAAACAGACACTGCTGCAGTTGATTCATTAGCTTGTGATTTGAGTAAACTGAGCTAACAAGATGGGCATCAATCATACGAAGTTCTGAAAACAGCAAACTCCATACTTTCAGTTAAAAGTTGTGTGTTATATTTTGATATTTGTAAATCTTACTAAAAAGCTAACGCGTAATTATGTTACTAGTTCATAATATTTACAGTTAAGCGCACACTTCACGGTGACCGGCTTCCTTCTTGTATCGAATACTCAAACGAACCATGAACTGTTGTATCACAAAGTGAAACATCTGGACCCTTGAAAAAAATGTACGCAAACTGATACAACATACAGGTTCTGTGGCTGCGGCTGGTGAATTTCACACAAACATTATTACTAAGTTTCATGCGTGTTCACCTTTAGCGCACGTGGGGTAGACAAGCAACCACCCCGTCAGAAGGAATAAAATATTTTAATAACTGTATAGGCCTCGGTAGATGCTGCTCCCATGACACTCGCTCACCATCGAAATCATCAATTCAGCAAGACTCAACAATCCCAAGTGTAAACTACCTTCAGTTTTCTGGTTCAACGAATTCCCCTAAACTGAAACTCACTATGCACCAACAAGACAATTAATCATCACTCAATATGTATGGATGGCAACCTAAGGGATTAACGTCATACCTCAGAATGTTGAATGGATGGAAGGCACCTCCTGTGCTTTCGAATATAAGTAAACCAAAGAGATTATCGCATGAACCATTGAAAATTGAGTCCGCGATGGTCGACAAAGTAAACTGTGTTTGGCAACACTGTTCACGTTACTCGTTTTGCACTCCGAAGGGGCGAAAGGGGTCGGAAATTAGTTGCCTAATTACTGCCGTACTCCTTCCTTAGAACCAGATGCCACAAATCAATATCGCACCTTTTATCAAAGTTTGCTCATTAATGGCATAAGCAATACGTACAACCTGATGACAAGAATACTCCGTTAAGACCTTGATAACGGGATATCAGTTTTTGGTAATTCTCTGGCGGTAACATACACAAAACTGTTAACCATGCTTTCCGGAAACAATTTAGCCTGCTTTGCTGATTCTTCAGCGGAGTATCACATCCACGAGGCTGTCATTTTCAAACAGTGCTTGCTCAACATGAGGGTTTGGTAATTACACGAAACCCAGGTTGCAATCAGACACACTTGGCATTCCGGCCTCCGCCGCTCTAATGCTCATTCGGCTATTACCATAATTTTTGAAGATTCAACAAGCGTGTCAGTTGCGACGGAATGATTGTGCCCACAACCCGTGTGGGCGACACGTGCCTTACCCTATGCGTACTCAGATCACCCACTCGGTAACAGATGTGCAGTGAATATAGGACACTTTACTTATTCATCCACGCAAATCAGCTCAATGGACAGTGTTCATTAAGAGTGTTATCAGAAAAGACACTCGACAGTTTCCGGCCATAAAGTGTTAATTCTAGAAATTGTGATATATACAGTGTACACTCTGGGCACGTACGACCAACGGAATCGCATTGATGGACAAACTGTTGCCAAACTCAAATTTTAAAAGTAGTCAAATGGTAGAGAATGAGATAATAACTAAATTCATTCTTCTACATTTGTTCGAATAATCTACCTGCTAAACGGGCAGAACCGCCCGGCACATCCGGTGATAACTACAAGTATAGTAATCTGCACTAAGCAACCGTCCAGGTGCAAACTCAGCTTTTGTGATAACCTAGTATGACTCCACTATGATCCAAAATGTGCTTGAAGTGGTGTGCTAAGACAATCTTGCTAGAAGATGACTGCAGGTGAACCGCATACGGTTTTCTTACACAACATATTAGGGAGCGAGCCAAAGTCTACTGGACCTGCTTCCATTGACATCGTGAATATCCGAGTGTTTCGTCTATCAGCCTATCAGCATAAGTCAACGCGTACAATATATGTATACCTAACTAAATTCGCAAGCGTGAAAACCGAGAACTGAACACTTTTCCTTGAAAAAGTAGCAGATCGGAATGTTTGACATTGTTATTGGTGTACACATACCACTTGATTGACTGTCAGTAGTTCACTCTAAGACAATATTAGGCTGGCTATGTCAGCGATGACTAATAGCTGAACAAGCTGTAGGTATTCTCTCGTAGATGCCTACGAACCAATGTTCTTCAATCACCGATCCAGGCCCCATTTTGACCAATTATCGGGTGAATATTTACGACTTATGTAAAAAGCAAATTTTATACGAACTTCATATGACAACAACTAAACGAACCAGCCACATTTCGATCGATGAGATCGAGTTCTGTGAGCTTGTTACAGTAAGCGAGTCGTTTTTCAGATTTCGGTCGATAACCATCTAGGAATATACTCTGGCATAGGCTAATACAAGCACCGATGTGCCCTGCCCCCCGTAGACGTGATTGTAACTGCAACTGAACTAATATATTACTTGCGAGATAGACTGATCGGTTGAGTGTGTATCATCGTTATGGAAAGTCAAACCCGTAATGCTTGACAAATTACGCACCGTATCTGATTGGAGTGTAACTTCAGTTATGTGTAATTTGTGATTTCAACAGAAGAACCTGCATTGAAGTGTTGCTTCCGGAAAGGTAACTGCCTTGTAATTCACACCTTGGTAAGGAAATCACCAGAAAGTTACATCGCACTTCCAGGTCTTGAACAGACGCACTGCTTGTCAAATGGTAGGCATACCTGAATTTTAAAGAACTTCGGGACCACCACTTACTGGAAAATGTAGCAGTATGACTACTCCGTTTACTTCCCCTTATATGGATTTATTTTGGGGGATGTGCTGATAGAAAGGGAGCTGACGCGGCCGTTTCAAACTTCTGACCTACTCCCGGACTCTGCTGATGATAGCAACACTTCTGTTGCGAGGAAACTAATATGACTGGCGTGTATTTGTCAACAACAATTTCCCTGTGGATTGCTCTGAAATATCACTCGAAACCTATACCAATATCGTCGTTACAGTGTGTCAGAGGCGCTGTCGAGATTTTCAGAGGTTTTTATTTCAGATTGACACGGACGCGTATACAAAGGTATTCACACTAGTAGCAACTCTTAAAACTAGCATTCTCAGTTCATCGGGTGAAACCCATATATTCCAAGATGCGTGTATAAACTTAAGGGATTTGTTTTAGCAAACCAATTACCTAACAGACCAGTGAACATCGATTACGAAGTGGGTCGTTCAGCTTAATTGTGTTTTAATTGATGTCTACCAGAAGTGTCGTTTGCTTATTTTGCAATGATGTCGCACAAATGGAAACAAATATTAGACAATTGGCTATTGATCACTTCAAATAAGTGAAATAGTTTCACTTGGTCGATGAATGTTCTAATGGAAAAAACGATGATTTCAATCGATCCATGTTGTGCTGTATGTGAAGGGTTCGCGTTCCCCTCCGTAGCTTCCATGTGCGTTGTTTTATTGTTCATACAAGCATCGGCTGGTTTTTTGTTGCAAATGAAATTGTCGGTGAAGAGCGGAATTTCAAACATGGCCTAAGACAACTGCAATTGCTTTACAGACATCCAACCTCTGTCTTAAAATTCCATTCAAACAGCCATAACGTTCACCCGTGAGCGGTTGGACATGACCGAGTAAGCGGGGATCAGGTGATTCGGAATTAACCCTATTTCCTAGATAACGTCATATCACAGTGACAACTAAATAGCGAGGACAGGGATGATGCGGTTTCACCGTTTAATAGACGGACAAATACGTGCTTCATGTGGACGTTGGAATTTCAACAGCTAGCAAGTATCGTTGTATAGTATGTATTTGGTTACAATGCAGATGGAATTACTGGCAATTAGTTCTACCAGACAATTACCTAAGGGATACTTGTCAATTTTAACTTAACCCTTTCTCTGTGAGGTGTGACTGTGACTGTGAATCACAGGGTTTACAAATTCATATAGATTCTCGCATCGACTGATTTTCTAAATGGTTCTCTTCTGTTGAAAACACTTCAGTGGCTATCGCCTCATCCACAGTGTTGCCTTTGTCATATGCAATCAGTATCCACACACTCACCTAGTCGTGTTCTCACAGTCAAGGCACGCTGTAATTGAGGCAGTAACATTACGGTTGGAGAACTGTTGTCAGACTATGATGAATGTGCTACGCGCACCTTGGATCCTAATGCATGGCCTTTAAGCATTCAGTCGGTGTGCACAAAGAGAGGGAACCAGAGTTGATACGGAAGGCGATTACTCAATTGTATATTAAGTTGGGTTAGCTGCTTCGTTTCGACAGGATTTCGCCGTTCTGGTGTATCAAACGGGAAAAGTCGGTCTCACCCATCAGGTACTTTGGTTAGGCCAAATACAGGGAAATCTTAAGCGTGCTGTGCGAGCTGATCGAGCCAGTAGCGGATCATGAGAGTTGACACTTGGATATGAAGTGAAGTGCTGCACGAAGTAATTGACTTGTAGCAAAAGACAATGAAGAGCAAGGTTGCATCGGTAGGGGAGACACCAATAGGCAATTTACTCAAAAACGGTGCAAGTGTGGATAGAGTTTATCATTATTCAGCCATGTGCAACTTCACTAGAGGTGAACATAGCAATAAGAAGACGGACACTGGTAGATGCTAGCATTTCGTATAGCCTCTTCAGTACCAAATATCAATAACCAGGAACATATACATGGCACGAATGGGGTGGGGGTGAATAATAAAATAGCAAATGGGGGGGAGAACGACAGGACAGAATTACTAAGTCCATGGGAGGCTAAGGCTTACATATAATTGTTTTTGTACACACAACGCTGGCTTGAGACGACTAATCGCGACCGCCTCAGCAAACGCAAGAAACGCGGATTAGCGTGGCGCATTATAATTCTGAATGTTAATTCTGGATTAATCCGGTGGCCAGTGGGCAACATGTGCCCGACGATAGACTAGAGGTGTCTGGTTAGCAACGTTTTCTTGGGGTCACTACCGCGATCATCTCAAATGACATTTAAAACGAAAATGGCCTCCTCCTTCGGTATGGGTTGCCTACTCTGAAGTTTTCGTGTTCTAACGGTTTTGTTCACATTCTGAAGGGAACAGACTTAGTAAAGGAAAGTGTTGTCCGTCAATAATAACGTGTGCAGTTGACCGATATGTATGTTTCACTGTGGCATTTCGTGAGTACGAAAACAGTCTGTAGATAGGATTCTTTATTAAGTTTATGGATATGATACCAGCTTTTAAGACTCACTGAGGTTTTCAGTCAATCCAACCTTGATACTCATAGGAAAGTATTGCAAAACGATAGAAAAAATTATTGTTTTCGACTGAAACAATAGTAAATTGTAATGTATAAAAGCGGGTAGAGAAAGCGAATAAAACGGGAGAGGTTTGGCCTTACACCAAGGAAGGGAATTTACCAGTTACGTAGTGAGAATGTGTCTCGACTAAAAATGTATTCACACATAAAGGCAGGGCAACCAGTAATATGTGACCTTGAGTAGGAGACGAACAGCAATCAAGAGTGTTGCTCACATTTCCACTCTGCTGAAATCTTCTCTCTGTCACAATTTTTCAGGTCACCGTCAGGTGCGGTGACTTGTCTAGTGTCTGAAAAAGTCGAAACATAACAGAAGATGGTCATGAGCAACTTAAGTTGGTAGGACGTCAGAATGAGACAATTGAGAAACATGATCTGAATCTTAATGCGGCAACTGCTAAGCACACTAATGCCTCATTTTTACCCAATCCACTCGGTAGACGTAGTACTGGGTACTCGGAAGTGCCAAAGTGCCCATGATTTCCAAATATATGCTAACAGCTGGTTTGTTTGCTTTGAAACTGGTGAGTTGTTCATTGAAGACAAAAAGTTACACAGTTTTTGCCACGGTTTCCCCGTCGTTTTTTACATGATCTCGTGCTTTGTTTTCCTTACGGAACAAGAAGTATCTTATTATTACGTTACCGAATGTTTTTAAGTTTCCCAGTTGGTATAGTTAGTACATTCCGTTTGCTTATCAGTGTAGTGCAGAGATAGAAGTGATATACTGCGCATGATTTAGGAATTCCACAAGTTGTAGTAATTGTGTAATTAGTACTGCTATCGAACAGCTTTATCCTCCGCAGTTAAGCAGGCGGTGTTTATGAGTCAGTTACTGACTACGAGACGTACTATCAGGGATGGAACCAGCTGAGAACGGTGTTCAAGTTTTGCTGTCCACGTACAAAGCCGATCCAGTTGTACAAATTGAATGATTTTCGAGTAGTGATTATTACAAAAGCCTTGATAAGTGGTATTCACGTATATTCACCCTCCCCCCAAGCAGACTCCTTTTGAATACTGCAACATGTAACAACTGACAATGCATCTTGCACATAAGGAGCGTGATAAATTGCAGAAAATACTGGTGTACAACAAGACACTGTGGACTTCGGTCAAACTCTTGGCATTTGCCTCCCCGTACTGCAATTAGGGTTATCCACCAGGTCCAACTTCCAAACGCGTTTAGGCTTAACACATAACCTAGCATTTACTTTCCATTATTGAACATTGTCGAACAGGAGAGCGGAAGCATAAATTTTTTCAAGTTATTGAGGTGGGTGTAACTTCCTGCAAACGGATTCGTTGTTTAAGGTACAACTTTCAACAATGCATCATCTCTGTTATCACTTGTATCTTGGGCTCTCCGTAGCATGGGCGCTTGTTGCGAAACACAAATTTGGTCCGATCTTTTAGTTAGCCTTGAGGATTTCATGCGCTTGTATACGTTTGTTGATCCGGATTGTCTACGTCCAGGCTGAAAATTCTGTTACAATGTCATAGGATACATTTGTCTGTCTCAGCCGATACATGCGATGTTTGTCTGTAGATCTATGATTTCAGTTTTTGTTCTGTGTGACTGTGCGCTTGTGTCTGGTTGAACCTCAGTGGCAATGAAATACTGTTGACGAGTCATGAATCAAGTACACGGGATAGCGGTAGGTGTGTTTTTCGTATTTTGGCCGACAACCACCTCCAATGAATAACTGTATTAAGCCCCTGCGCAATCAGTTAACAGAACGTCCTGCATCTTTACTCTTCGCAAGTTGACACGGAAAAAGTCTAGGCAAATATAAACTCGTGCATAATGCTGATCGTCTTGTATACACTCTCGTGACTCAATGGATAGGCTACATCAAATTTATGACACTTGGGAGAGTTCATGTTCTGTCAATGGTAGCTTAGTACGTCCTCCGTTTTCGTTTACTTCGGTATACACTGCATATTTTACAGTTGACAGCTTAGTAAGTCTGCTCAAGTTAGCGCACGGGAAAAAGAGAAGTATTCCGAGTGTTGTTTACGGTATTAGTGGTGGATCAATGAGTGTGGATTCAGAAAAAAGGTCTTTGTGCACTTCAACAAAATCTCGGGTGATGAAGTCCTGCTGAATCTCCGACCGAAGTTAACACATTATAGATGGTGTCAGACGTGTTTCGACCAATCAGATGACTCCAATTTTCGCTAATTTTGAAGCAAAAATAACGTACTAATGCTGTCAGTCTTGCGTTGTATACACGATAGGCGGGTACGGTACTTCATCTATCCCTAATTGTGTAAATACACGTTGACTCATTCAATGTGTTTCACTGTTTAGTTTAGACTAAATCGTCTTATACGAACTAAAATGTTTGCATTTCCACCCACGTTATCAATAGTTGCGAAGCGAGTGAAAATCCGACCGAACATAAACTTCCTGAGACAGTTAGTTGCGGGTCGTACGAGAGCATTTCATGCACCGTTGGGTGTACATTCCCGCCACCAACGTTCCTATCAGAGTGGTGCATCCTGTAAATCGAGTTCGTCTCCCGGGCCCGGGGCCCTCACAACTCACAGAGTCGGTGACTAGAGACTCTAGGTGAGATGGCAGCTAGTCGAGGTCAGTGTCGTCAATGTTGTCGTTGTTTGGCCGAGTTGTCTGTGAAGTGAGTGCATTTAATGACGCGGTACAGTGAAAGCCGTAAAGAAGCTGTCTCGCTGATGACGACTTACTCTCATTTGCAGCTCGGTTGTTTGTTTGCAAGGCGTAAGCACCCTGGTGTTGAATGTTTGAATATGGGCGTAGTCATTTTCAGTAGTTAGGTCCCTTCCCGTCCCCTTCCTTTTCGTTCTCTCTTTCTATATAGGGTTTGCTTTTTCCTCATGGTTCTGTGGCAGTTGAGCATTAGTGTGAATCACTAATGTATTGCTGTCTATGATGATGATGAATAGGTAGTTCGATCTGAGTCACGCTTACGAGCTGCGCACATCTTCAGTAACCGTAAATTTCCGAGTTGACAACCACCACAAAGTAAGTATATTCCATCTTGCTAACTGACAAAACAGGGTGGTTGCCGCAACAGTAGAAACTGAAGAAGTCGTTGACGTGGTCGTTCACCCGAACAAATTCGTACCTGTAGATGTTCGTCTACGTTACCTATGAAACAAATAATCAGGCACACAACTGTATACTTCTATACGTATGCAGATACTTGCATAATGAATAGTGACCGGCAGATATTTCAAGAGGTTACAACTTGGAAGCAGCGTTCCCTTAACAGCAGCGCAACGACATATGAATGCAGTGAATATTATCCGTTTGTCTGCGATAACACTGCTGAATCATTTCAAGGGTGCAATATATTCAACAATATTTATAGGGCAAAATGATCTGATAAAAAATGGGTCAGATAATAAAATCGCACCACGAAGAAAAACGCTGCTCACACGAATCACTTTTTGTCTGATTTCCCAGCCATGAGATTTGTAGACAAAGATTCCACAGCGCAGTAACCAGTGGATGTCAGTAACCCAAACAGCTCAGAAGATGTGGATACCGCAGACTCCAGGATCTGTATTCAATTAGCACTGCACAATCGGAAAGGCGGACTTGTATGCCCATTATACTTCATCATTTACCGTGGCACTTTGGTGTGTCATGTGTCCAACTCGTTTAAATGGTGCCTGTGACAGTTGTCTTACCGTTTCAGTAGTGAAACTGGTTGCATTTCTACAGATGAATACAATTTGATTTGGCCAAGAGCGCAAAGGTTTTCCGGCAGAAAATTTTGGAATCCGAGTTGCGATGTAAACAGCGACAGGATTCAGCGCGTAGTCATTTTTGAACGGAAACTTTGCCTAAGCTCCCGGTGCTGGTACGCTGATTTGTAGGTTGCTGATGACACAGGTCTACAAGGGTATATCCGTAAAACTATAGCGTTACGTTTTCCTTTTGATTCCAGCCTACTGAAAATACCTAACTTTTGAGTTTTACGAAGCAGCGTGCGCATTTCCCCAGCACTATGTTTGAATGGACCCAAACTCTTGAAGTTTCATTGATGCAGACCGTTAAACTGACAGTGGCCCCACGTTGGTCAGAGACACAAATGAAATTTCTGTATACGTTTAGCTCATCCGATCGTAAAACAGTTGACAGCAACAACAGTCATTTAGGTCAATTACAGTAGTTGTATTGAGGCTGAACGGATGGATTATTTAGATATATTCAGCAGTTGAAACGAGAAGACGTCAAATGAATCCTCGCTTTTAAACCATATTGTATCAGTGAGCCAACAACTTTATTCGCAGTCTGTACACGTGGCGTTGAAGCATGCAAACTAGCTGTACGCCTTTGTTTGTAGCAAACGGAAAGCAAAACAGTTGCCAAATCTGCAGTTCTGCCGGAACATTTTGCAGCAAGATAACAAGCCTTAGTTAATTTGGCATATAAGCCACATAAACATCATTCACCTGTAAAAGACATTATGTGTTTTTAAGAAGACGATCAAAGAGTGTGGACCGTTGAAAACAAAATAATGAATCATCCAGCAACTTATAACAAGTTTGTTTCTTCGAAAGTTTTGGTTCGCTGGTGATAGTGTACACGCATGTTTATCTCTGGGACTAAAGGAGGCTTGGTGCGCCGTCGTCAGTCCCAACTGTCTCTCTCTTTTTCCAGTTAGTTTCAAAAACTTTTGCCATTGTTGCAGTACGATCAGAATAGAAACATGGACTTGAAGAACCCTTGCAGCTTACTCTAACGGTTCTTCCTGAGACGTCCACTTCGACCTACGACGAAATAGTTCACTTCAAAATCACATACTATATGTTTCGAATGGGTGCACAGACTCAAAGTATTCCGAACATACCATTTTAAATTTCAACTCTCATGCCTGTTCCCGTTTCATTTGGTTTTGTTGGGTTTCATCGAATCAGAATTGCAGCATCAGTAACATAGCACCTGTTCTCATACCCCCTGTGATAGATGTCTTTCTTTCAAATTGAGGCATTTCATTAAAATGAAAGTGTTTGAAGCCATGAATGGGGCAAATCGTCTTCGACTGCCCTGATCGACGGAACTCTGGTATTATCACCGGTTCACTTGAAGGCAATAAGAAAAAAATTATGTCGTCGCTGATCACTTGCTGTCAGTAGCTTGGCACTGTTACAGCATCAACAAATTTTGCGTTGTATAGCTAACGATGTCGATCTGATCTCCAGTGTATCCTGTCAACTTATTTCATTTTTTATGGTATACCTTACCGTCAGGCTTGTTAGTCCAAACTCAAAGGTTGAAGCGTTTCATATGTAATTTTACTGTAAGACGAATCCACAGGATCACAGAGTCGATTTTTAACAGGGTTCCTAGGGGAGTTTTCAGAATTCAAACTTCCAGATATGAGTCATTAGGTCTTAAGCGCTTGTCACATTTCATTCTAAGTGAGTCAGTGGATGGAATTGGAGAGATCGTGATGCCACTTTAAAACCAATACATATGCAGACATTGTTTTCAACCCATCAGTTCGTCGATTCATTATGTATCACCCAAAATATTGACCAACTTCTGTGTCAAGTAAAGGGTCTCCATGTATTGAACTCTGATCATCACTTGGATGGACAGACAATCAAACCGAAGCCTTCAGTTTAGACAACTTATTTCAGACACTTTCAGTGATGATGATGACATGCCGCAGATTGCCGAGAGACTCCAGTAAACAAAATGTGTTGTAAGACGCTTCTTCGGACGGGCAAATGAACAAAAACAGCAATGTAGCTAGTAGACTCTCCGTACTATTTCGAAAATCACCACAGACCTTCAGTTGATGTTAAGTAAAACGCAGAGTACTTTGCAGTTGTAACTGACTATGCTGCTGGATTTCTGTATCGTGTGCATGCGTACCATACTGCGACAATACCCCTTGGTGGAAGGCCCAAACATCAAAGGCGGAATTACGTCAGCCAATAACACAATAAACATTGTTCTCATTCTTGTTTCTCAGCCAGCAAGTCAATGACAACTTTGTTTGTACCAAGTTAAAGCGAATGAACGTGATGCTGCTTGGCGAGCTAGTGTGCAAAAGGTCACTTCAAACCAGGTTGTGACGGTGCTGGCTTCAATTGCTCGTGAACTGCTCACGCTTTTCAGTAATCAGCGTACTTTCTGACATTATCAAATGTGATAATTTTCTACCAATCATCATTTTACGTGTACGAAACTAGTTTGGCTTCAGGAAAAAGTGATGGTAGAAGACAAGCAACACTGAGGGTAAATGGAAGTTTCAAAATTTATAACTAGCATGTCTTCTCACTACATTGTTAGTGAGGCAGAATAAACGTTGCAGTGTGATGTAGAGCAACTGTTCGCAGTATACAAGGTTACCTTATGGTTTTGCACTAGGGATGTTTAACTGTATACCGTGGAGACCAACGTTAGTCGTAGAAAGACAAAGCCAGAGCACAAGCAAGACTAGAAGCTAATGTGAGTTTATTCTAATCCTCACGAGGAAGACAACAGATGAAACTGAACAGAATCAGTCCGAATGAAGTTGGTTACTGCATGTCTTGTTAAAACCCGTACTACATTTTAAGGACTCAATGAAGAGACTGACTGAAACCACTTTTCGGAGTACCACATGTTACATTCTGTCTTCCACATTTTTCAATGAGTTTAGGCTGTAGTTTCTATCTTTCCTTTTGCCAGTTTCGTTTGCAATTTTTGGCTCGTATGCTTCAAATTACTAACACTCCGAACTCGCCATAACCTTCCAAAATTGCCCCAGACACAATAAAATCAAGAATCCGCTAACTTCTGTAATCACTACTCTGAAACTTTAATAAAATCATGTAGCATGTTTGCACTCATAAGCCTCCATTTTTACAACTGCTTGAAATTAAGGAAATTAAGGCTACTTAAATTCCTTGCTAACAGATTATAAACAAAGCACGATTATTGATTTATGTGCAGGACAAATTTCTGATTACAGCTTTAACATACATGCGACTAGTCAACTGGAAAGCTCCCAACTTACCCCTGGGAAATATGGGTATGGGTGAAACCGGGCAACACTGTTACGTATGCCCTCAGAACAAATTGCGTTAACAAGGTGAACCTAAATCCACGTCGACTTGTTTCTCAAACACCTTTACAATCTAATAATATCTAGTGAATGTTGAAAAGCTGTAAGTCAATGCTTTGGCTTACACTCACGGTTTTAAAAACATACAACTTAGATGGCAGGAAAGTGAATTTGTTTGCCATCTTTCTTTCGAATGTGCATCAAATTTCCTTTCCTGTCCACCTTCTTAGTTAAACATAGTTAGTATGGTGAGGAACAACTATTAACATGACAAACTTTATACCGATTTATTTCATCCCCGTGTAACGTGTACGAACTTCAACATCTTGTGTTCTCTGCCGGGCCAATTCCACTGCGGGAAGATTGTTACTACCGACTGCCAAACTCACTCACACATGCCACAATATGCTGGTTGATAACACGTTAGTTGGTACAATCCAACGCGTAGGAAAGTTCCTCCAAGGATTGTGCACGACTGGGTAGTAAATCAAACTGAAACAGTTTTTGCCTGACACCAGTCCATCGGTGAATGTTTCCCTTGTTTCAAGATTCATTTTGTTTGGTTAAAATTATTAATTCATAGACTCTTGAATTTCGGGCATCGAAGGGAATGGTATTTCCTAATTATGATATAGCGTTTCTGTGTTGACTAGTATCAAAGCTGTTTTGTAATGTTTCAATGTGTACAAAAGAGGAAAAGAAATTTCTGAGAGTTAGTTGTGCTTTGTCCTCCCATCATTGCATATTTTGGTCCTTCTGGTTAGAATAGCCAGAATGCCCGGAATCTTTCCACGGATAAATGCTTCTGGTGCACTTATTACCAGATAAAGCGTTAAACCTTCATACAATTCAGTCATGATCACAAATTTGTCAGACTGCTCCGATGTGAGTAGGAGCAAAGTGTAACGAAGTTCTATCTTCATAGTAGACTGCCCGTTCCATACTCAACTTTTGCGGAATGTCCACAAACGCGTTCAATCGTGTTTCGTACATAGCGTTCGGTTTTCTCAAACTGTCCACAATGAACGGAGAATCTTCACGTTTTTACTAACTTCTGTGGATGAGATGGTTCCGTGAATACATCTCACAACATATTTGCCAAGAGATAAGTCTATTTGTGATGAGGGCGATAACCCTTCTTGTCTATATCCAGATGGTGACGGATAAAAGCCGCAAACATAATGGGCTAATTGAGATTGAACATTTTACAAATTCTTTTAGATTTTGTATTTTTTGCATGGATTCATATGGGGCTGCTCAATCGATTATGAAAGTCTATTACCACGTCCCTCAAGATCTTTGCTTACTTTCGGTTAGACGATGGGTTCACTGAGGTCAATGTAACATTCGGCGCGATTCAGGTAGTCACTTCGAAAATATCTGCAGTTGTTTCCAGCGAAATACAAGTGAATCAGGGTTCACGGCTGTTCAATGAGGAATATAGAATTTTCCTGTCTTCCCCCACGTTTCACTGGACTAATTCTTAGCCCCTCATTTGGTTTATCAAATTGCCAAAAAAGTTACATTCGCCATATGCTTTCAATGGAGCACACTGTGGTCTTCTTTGACTGTTTTCTTACAAAATACTCGGGAAGTCCCGAAGTTTTTCTTGCCTCAATCAGTCGAGTTTAAATTATACCAATTAAACCTATCCCGACTCCCAGCTATCTGCGGTGGCGGATTGTCAGTTGAACTGGATTTGTCTCACCACAGTCTTCTAGACTGACAATTTCTATCTTCATCTTTCCATTGAATTGCATTGTTTGTGCAATAATTCTGCCATTGGATTCACACAATAGCTGTCTCTTCTAAGTGGGTTGCCAAAAGAATGCCAATCCAAATATCCCCAAGGCTGACTGAACAACCCTTTTCGATCCAATTTGGTGCTTTGAAAGCTTCTCATTTATAATTAACTTCACGCTTCAACAAGTGAAAGAAGTTTTGAAAGCAGGTGTGCGACTTTGTTTACTCAACGACTGAATGAAATTTTAGATCTCGTCTCGAGCGAAGCCGTATGCATCCGGAAAGTCCCCCCTCATGCATCCACGGAATTTATAAGCAGTCAACTATGCAAACAACGTTTTTCCATCATTAACTCCAGGCTTCTGCATGAGATGTGAACAGATTACACAGGTTGTGGATAATCATAAATATCATGTAAAGGAAATCCGATTGTGTCAAGAAGCACTTTGTCATTTAATGCATGGAATACATGTGTCTTTATGTGAACCACATAAAAGAAATCAACTGCCTCAATCAACAAAAATTACATTTCACTACTGGTAGTCTGCTTTTTATGAAAAATTCATCTAAGGTTTAACGTAAATGTGATAAGCCTATTAAAAAATAATACAGAATGGCCAATTACAGAAAGTTCCTTGTAATTTAGTCTATACTCATTGTTTCCTGTCCCCTCAGCAATCTAGTTTATTGACCGCTGTCATCTTCACGTCACCTTATAATGTAGATTACCAAGTGGCCTGACCTACGACCAGCACAAAATTGCAAATCATATGGATTAGATTCTGGTATGTTTGAGTCGGTCTAAGCACCGAGCTTTCCACTGTTTTGCGCCCCATAGATACGTAGCCGCATGTACCATAATATGATCATGTTCATTTTAACTCCTTACCATCAGATCATCAACCGGCTGAGTGGTGTGGTTGCAAAAATAATGAGGTTTTGTTTGCATGGGTTGGGACCAAGCACGTGATGGAAAAGTTGCCATCACCTGTTGAGCCATTAGTAATGAGGTTGGTGAGAATTTGTATCTAAGACACTCTGAAGGTGCTAGAAGTTACTTATCCCGCATGTTCCCATATATATTTATACGTTGTGATTCAAACGGATCTGCTTCATAATTGTCTACTATCCTAAATGGGGGTTCTTTCTGGTATAACATCAACGGCTGTCAACGGTCTTCTCACTCTGTTACAAATCACATTACTATAACTGAGTGACGAACATCGTTTGGAGATCCCGTTTTTAGGTCAGTACTTATCTGCAAGCTAAATATCGCCTACGTATTCCTCTCATTTGGGCAGTGTATACTGTGTTTTTCAACTGCGTGACACATAAGCAATTTGAGTTATTTGTGAGTGACGAACAAATGGCCAGGAAAAGTTGATCGTTGACTACGATTCACTTACGACTCGAATGAATTCCTGTCATACGCACAGCCTTAGATAGAGTTACTAAATCGCGTTCGTTCTGGTTATTCCCAGACAGCCTAGTCGGACTCATCGCGGTTGACTGATCCAACATTGATGCAGAATCTTGAGCGATTCGGTAGAGTTAACTGCATAGGTGGTCACTGCCAGCTGGGAAACATTTGCGATTTTCTTGTTGCTGTTCCTAACCAAACCTGGTAGTGCTGGTTTCACCTAGTGAGCAACTGTCTCACCTTACACTTAATTTGTTCTGTTGTAAAATAGAGCACGAATGATTACACTGGGAGAATTTGAGCGTAGACACGCAATTAGTACCTTAGACGAAGAGGCCTAAGTGGGCAGGTAATAAGTCATGAATGGGGAGTGACTGCTGGAAATTTACCACGAAGTGCACTACATAGGCGGCGAACAAGTATGCCATTGAGTGGTCTGATAGTAAGGTCTCAAAGATGTTTGTTCCTTGCTCTGTCAACTTGATGGAGCTATATGAATAGTGAGAGAGTTACCTAGGAATGCTGCTGGCGTAACACTTCTCTGAATACGCAGATATTTTTGAAAACTTACAGACATTAAAAAGTAATCACCATCGAAGTGAAATTAAAAATGACCAAACTGTGGTTCGCGCTGATCACTCAATACAAAGTTGTACCCTTCAACCACGAAATCCGCAATCACATCCTGAATGTTCTGTGGTAGTTGGATCAGTTTTACATTTTGGTAGGTCAACAGGATTGCCGTGAACGTAATGATGATTAATTTCAGTCTCCTGTCGACTGATTTTTAACAGGTAGGCTTTAAACTTGTCTCATAAGAATANGCTGTGTCTGTCGCTGGTTCGAATCCAGCGGAAGCCCTGACTTTTCACAGTTGGGTCTCATCTAAAATCATAAATCTGCCACGCTACTTATCAGTAATATTTAATAGTTTCCTAATCGTTTTAGACAACACTGACAATATAATTGGTTATTGTTGGGGTGTTCGTAACAAATAAGGGAGTGTTCAGAAAGGTATTTACAACGTAGGTGTGGGTTGTATTGAATCTCATGCAAAACTGTCTATTTTGACCAGTACATTTCTAAGCTATGTATTTGGGCAGTTTCTTATACTCATGCAAAGGAGCTAAAAATACAGCCATAGTTTTTGTGAACATGAGGATGTATGATTTTCAGAAGAAATTCTCTAAGAAAATTCGTTCCAGGTGACATGATATCTTCCTCAGAGCCCTTCATACAAGTTCAGTTATAATCATCCAGAATGTAGTTTGTAAGTGACAAAGTAGAGAAACTGTTGAGTAGAACAAGTCCAGTAACATATAACTAGTAGGTCCAGTTGGTTTTTCTCAACATGCGTCTTTGGAAATTTGAGAAAGCATTCGGATACAGTCGAATGATTGCTGTCATTGTATGTATATACTGTGCTATATACAGTCCTCAGTAATTATGCACATTCGCAGTAGTTCGGTAGGTTTCTGCTGACCACCCCCTAAAAACACTTCCAACTCATCACAATGGTGATTGGCGTGAGGTTTGGAAGCGGGAACCTCTGAGGAGTCTGTCCTCTCTCATCACGTTCATATCGATAGGAAATAACAATGCCAGGATTTGGGTAAGATAAGCTGAACAATGTTTCTCTCATATACTGGTAATGTCACGTTATTTGGGTTCATTCAATTCTGTTACATTCTTCTGAATTATGCCCACTTTCGCGCAGAAGATACAAATTATCTCCGAAAGATTTGTTCGAATAATAATCAGTAGTATGTCTGAATTCCTTTTATGAAGTTTACTCCGAAAATCATAAATAATCCACGCCATCATAAACTTGCTCTCACACTCCTCTGTTATCTTCCCTGAAAAGAAACCAATATGCTGATATTTGGCTCTTGGTAAGGCTAGTTAGTAGTGCATGCTCTCTCCCTAGCCTGTAATCTGACTTAAGACTAGCTTACGTGGGAAATCAGTGCAGGAACCTCTGTCATTCACCTTATATCAGGCACGACCAGATTGCCGTACGCAAATAATTAGCCACAGTGGTTTGTACTGGCACATAGGCTGCCTGAGAGCCACACGTGACGACAAATTTACAGAGTTTTCAACCGAATTCTATAGCCTTGATTGAAACTGTTACTCAAGTTAAAACAACAGAAGTATTCTTTGGTTTATATTAACAAATATCCCTCTGTGGTTTCTTGCTGAACACCGATCATTTCTTATGGCATTCTCAAACCACTGTATCCAGAGAACTTCAGTGATTGAATTTGCCCTTCAAAGTTTCGGACCGAAATTTCTACATATTATCTAGCATTTCTTGCAGGTTACCACCAGAAGTATTCTTCTCTAAACTTATTTTTACACACCCAGATTTGAGCACTGTCCAATACTCTAGTTTGCATCCATTTGCATGAACTTGAGAGAAACTAACTTTACTTAGGGTCACCTCAAGGTCATTTGTGGATGCAAAACAGGAATGACGGACCCACTAGAACTGTGTTTTTAACTGGAACTATAATCGAAGAAATTGATCGACGAGTCTACAAATTCAAAATACATACACAATTAAGTGACTGACAAATGACTCTGACAGGTGTTTGCTTGCTAACCAGCGTTTGATCGCGACTAGTAAAATTTTGAAAAAACATCGCGTGTAAAAAATAATGGATAATGAAATAGTTCAACAGTTTTCACGAACAGCCAAGTAATCTTAAATTGTGCAACTCGCGCACCAATTTCTCATCCAACTAAATGAATTAAAACATTTTCGGGAAGAAGTGAGAAACGTTGTGTAGCTTTTACACATATTAATTTAACACTAAAGGTCCTATATCCTATGTGCATAGAGGAATATTGACACCTGTTCACGAATTTCGGCGCAAGTTTTACGACTGACCACGTGATATTTCTTTGATATTGGGTGAACAAGCAGCTGAAGTCAGCTAAGTGACTGCACTGTTGCCTTCCATAGGAGAAAGAAATGGGCTGAGATGGGTAACTTCAAGGAAATGCTATACCATTAGTCGGAGGTCCAGTCATGGTTACCGGCATATTATCAGGCAGGGACGAGTTTGGAAGTGGCGATCACTTTATACGGATTGGAAAACCATTAGTTGTGAATAAATTGTAAGTGCTCAGAGTGATTGCAATATTTTTCTTTACAGACCCCTGCTGAGAACCGCTGTCGTAATCAAGAATATTGTTTGCTACCACATTCTTCTGAAAAGTTTACGCAGATATGAATGCGTTTATTGTGCGCAAAACGATAGAGTGTATAACTGTTGCGTAGTTATTGCGCTCTGGAACTAAAAACCGTTCTTAATGTCAAATACCCATTCACTTGTTGCCCGCGAACGAAGACTCCCACGGAAGCCCCAGTTTTCTACTTGCACGCAGCTGAGTTGGTTGAATCAAAAAGTCTAGAGAGGGTTCTGCAAGTTAACGTAGATAGCAGACATGTTATCACCTTTTACATTCCTCACTCCCAGTAAAGCAGACAACTGAGCATATAAACAGCCCAAGCAATACAAAAGCTGTGTGAATTAGACTGAGGGCTAACTAGCATTCCGATTATGAAATCTTGTGATGGTCGACGGACTGACTATAAGTGGTTAGATGACGCAAAATATGTGACAGCAAGACAAGAATGACCTAATTAGATTTAAATGTAGCAAGTTAAGGATGTTTCACTCAATTTTCACATCAGCTTAGCTGACTGAACTGGATGAATTACCAGCCGATCGATATTGCCAAAGAGTTCTGTGATGGAAATTATTCGCTCTTTTAAAAAAATCCTTAATGCCACGTAATCGAAGGGTTGGTTTATGTGACGTGCACTGCAGGCAGCAACTGTGTAGTTCACTGATATGTTCGAACGATCTTAGTTAAAAACGAATGTACGTGAACTTTCATTTTCAAAAATTTCCTTATGCTGAGATAAGGTCAACGCATCCCGATTTGAGGCCACCAACCCACATACCCTGATCCTACTGTATCAGTAACATGACACGAGAGTTTGCATGGTAGGGCTTTTACCATTCATTCATGCACGGAGCACGGAAAAAGAGTTCTGAACTGCCAATTGTAATAGTTGTCTTGTTCCACTAGTGTGACTACGTTTATCTGAAACGCTGTTAGTCTCATGGACAAAGAACAGGCATGCGTCCACATTTTTGAGGAAATTAATATACCTTATTTACAAAAATGTACTTTTGTTTACGGAAAACGACAGGACTAGGATCTGGCCCAGCTTCTTACCATATTCCACGTGTTATCAAGTTTGTTGTGCACTACGGCCTACGGGTATTGCATTTAGCTGAACAGTATGTTTAATACGTGATAAAAGCATTAATCCACATCTTGAACAGCTTGTGTCCATCACTTTTGGAAGGCAACCTACAAGAAAACAGCATAACGCCACGAAAACGTGCTACGGGATTGATCACTGAAATGACATTTGGCGTTTGAAAATTGGGCTCACAATCGAACAGCTGATTGGGTCGAAAATAAATGAGCAGGGGACTCCAATAATATTGATAGACGTTGGTCCTTACACAGATCATGCAGCGGCTGGCTCAGGAGGGCTTTTCTAGCTAGTCCATTGCTAAGTGTGCTTTCTTCAAACACGTTGCATTTCCTCCTTCATTCTTTAAAGCTATTCTATCTTTGCGGTAAAGATATCCCCTCGACAAACATTTTAAACTCGTTACAAAGAAGTTGAAATTTCTTTTAGGCTTATCGATTAACTAAGAAGTCTGGGAGATTCCGATAGTTTTGTTCACCAGCTTCCAGAAGGAATTTTCTTGGCTTTGTCCTAGAAACGCGCGCATGACCCAATAAGATATATGAGGTAATTTACTAGTGCTGATATACGTGCCAGTTTCTTTTGATTTGTCAGTGGAACAAACCATTACGCTGAGAGGTTCCAATAATTATTGAAAAAATATATGGAGCTAATTGAATATGTGGGGCTGAGACAAATCACCTTCTACTACATGATTCTTCCCAGTTAATAACACAACAAATCTACGAATGAATATGATCTGAATCAATAAGTACTCAGGCCAGACTATTCAACCCTATCTATTTATCCTACTGTTCTGTGAATCAGCTCACTCGTTGTTTGCCACCCGTTCTCATATTCTACCTAGAGTCCCACGATTTACGCATAGTGGACTGTGTCGTAATCACTTCGACACAAAACGCTGAGGTCACCACATGTCCAGCCCACTTAGTTTGAAGTGATGGAGCGTCAGCAGCTTACGAGTAGGGCAATTCTGGTACAGCTGCAAGATCTTGTTGTCATTTTACTGCTGCGAAATCAGCAGTGTAGCTGGCAAGAAATTACTGTTCCATCACATAGTAAAATTCATCCTTCATTTCCAGTACTCCGATTACAATCCGTGATCAGTGATAATTTATCAAAGTGGTGTGAACTATGATATATTCGACTGAGCACTCAAATGGAACTGAAATATTTATAAACATCCTGAGGGGATCACCTAATTGAAACATTTGACGCCGGACCAACCTAAGTAGAACAAACGCTTCAGGACGCCAGCTTATGTGCGTGGGCGAAGCATGTACTGTTTTGCGCCAGTATACCGGAAGGCCTCTCCCATTAAGCATCCAAACGCGTACAGGCGAGTGCTGTTGTCTGATTGGGAGTGCTAAAGTTTGTCAACAACCACGTATTGCCTGGTTTGTGAACATCGGGTGTCGTGTTCCGTTGACAGGGGCAAGTGAATCAGCATCCCTGGACGACGCACACTTGGACAGAAGTAGATTCACAACCTACAAAACGTAAAACTGCCGGTCGTCTTGCGTATATGTGGAAGAGTTTTTAGACAATCCTCTGTACACAACCTACATACTTCCCCATTTCTTCCTAATGAAGCACTTGTTAGAGTAAACTTTTCTCGAAAGATTTACGAGGCATTGCTTTGACACTTGTTGCGGTACATTGTCGTAACGGATCTCTCCCAGTGTGTGTACGTATGCACGACTTTTAGGAATTGGTACTTCAGCAGATTCGGTTTGTGTGACAGTAAAGGTCGTACACGTGTACATTCTCCTGCCGGTTTCCTCAAGTTGACAGTGAAACTTCTGACCACAAAACGAGCACCCTAGCTATAACTTTTCACATATATTCCATCATCTGCCGGCTGTCGGTTCCTTCATAGAGGTTCCATGCTATCGTCTGCCTGTTTTGTGAGTGTCAATATTTAGTAATCTAAGTTCACAGATTGAACGCTGCAAACATCCGTTGATGCCAGATCGTAAGATATCACTCCACTAAATAAATATTCCGTTTTAATTCGTCTGATGAAGATGAGCAGCGTAAGATACAAAATGACAAAATTCGTGCCACGGTCTACTGTTTTATTTCGCAGGGTACCATTAGGTTACTGGTTTTGTAGGACCATTCCACGTACTAAACACACGGTGACAGTTATCACAAACGAAACAAAGGCTCTATACAAATTAGAGCTGTTCATTTGCGTTTCCGGTGGTTGTCCGATTTTGGGTGGGTGTTAACTGACTTGTTCTTCTCCGTTGACGTTGCAGTTTTCAGGTAAGGTGAAACTTGAACGTGTGCAACCTGTATCCTAAAGCAACGTTTTTTTTGTAGTACTATGGCTTAGTTGCTGTTTGTTGGAAGAATATATATATAATAAGCTGCGTGCTATTATGCATTTCTGGATTCGTTCCTATAAATTTAAAGAAAAATTTGATCATTCGTATCTTTTGCTGAGAAAAACAGGCATACATTACCTCGAAATTATCTCACCAGATTTAGTCAAAAGTGTGTGAACCAGGCGCTGATTTATTTATTTACCATTTATTTTAGGACTGGCCAACCTTGTCCGCAAAATATCACAAAAACAATGAACTTGCGGGAAGAGTGTGAACCTATGAAAGATCAAGTTTGAGTTAACCATTCCAAGGATGTTTATAGTCCAGATTGTGTTTTTATTTGTGGAATAAGTCAGTTTTAGGTAAATAACGTGTCGATCAATCACTTTCAATGGTTATAACGGCGTAACTACCAAGGTGCGGATCAAAAATAATTGTTTTCGCAGTAATTGCGATTGCTTCTCATTCTTTTAACTCGAACAGACCCATAAATGTTACCCGCTGCGTATTTCCAGGTTGTCACTCGTATAAGACACTGACATCTCTTTATCCAATCACCACCAATAAAAAGACATGAAGCGGGCTGTTGTTTTCTTTACGTACTTTAGTCACAAAGGTCAAATGTTACATTTTATGTAACGCGCATTTGGCGACAACGAAATGAACAACCGTGAAGCTTTATCTGAGAACTGCGGTTGCCATTAACTTCAAAACAGATGAACCACCTCAGTCAACAACTTTAAAAATTACGTATAATAGTGATTACGGGTTGTGATCACTTCAGAAGATTCCTCCTATCTGGTTTTACGTTATGCACCAAGACATCAAACGATTTCGCCGGATGACCATATAATGACTGATGTAACTCGTAAATGTTCGTCCATGCCCCAACGCTGCTACTTCCAACTAGAAATCTTACCTTGTGCGCAATCGTATCTCACCGGAGCTATCTGCCACAAATAATCTTTCAGTCAACTTGCAGTTGCAATGCCTAATGTGTCGACGGAACAGCCTGGTGCATACGAGAAGGAAAAACGGAACATATTTCAGAGAACTGTTGCACAGACAGAAGCAGCAGTCCATGACAACACAGCGAGAGAACAGAATTTCAACCTCACTCTGTACAAGGTATATCATGAGGACAAGTCACACTGTCGGCCTGTTAAAACCGTTTGATTCCAGATTACTCATAGATGCAGAAGCGAATCTTATCGCTAATCGCTATCTGGTCTTACTTGTGCATGGATTGTTGATTAGGGTAGTTTGTCAGCCTTGGAATTGATAACAATCGTTCTTCCTGTGCGGAGCCCAAAAGTGGGCCGTTTCGGATACTACTGCGCACAAGCTAATCTGAATTAACAAAAAGTCAACCATTTGCAACACTTCTTTCCTCCTTATTGGTCAGTGGTACTAGTGTACGAATAGGTGATGGAATTAGACTGAGATATCGATCGACCTAGTTACACAGAAACAGGACTGTTGGTCAACTGGCCGGTCATAGCATATCCGCTCATTTTTGTCACGCTCGTCCATTGGCTTAACAATGAAGGTTGATGATTATATCGGTCGAATTGGAGCTGGAGTGGTCGCAACGTCTACCCAAGCTGCTTTTTTTTAAAGAATACTGAGTCATTCAGCTTGCTTTTGATGTCCCTGACAGCAAAGGGTGGTCTTACACGGATGGCCTTCGGTGGCTTGCTTGGAAAACGATAAACCACTCAGAAGGCGTGACGGGCGCCTCACTGATACTGACCTCCAACCAGATGACCGTGAACAGCGTCGTCCACCGATCGTGCTTCACTACTCTGTGAACAATATTGGTGGTTTCTGCGGGATGTTTTTGAAGGCTGTCATGATGTCCGCCCAGTATAACCAGCCCCAAAGAGGCAAACTGGAGCTTAAACTGGCAGTCGGAGACTGTGTGACTGGGAACAGTATTGCCATAGCTGTCAAATTCAGGTTGGCTGACTCACTATTGTCATCAAACAATTTTTGGGCTGTGCACCTGATTTGGCCTTGAATCCACCAGATCGACGGCCAACCTGTGTGATTAAATTAGTGGGCAGGCATAGCATGGTGGACCAATCAGGCCATAACTAACTAACTGAATGTTGTCTGAGTTTATAACTTTCATTTCTTCATATGATTGTACTGATTGGAAGAAGGTTTAGCAAAACTGTTCGTATGCATTTTTCGGGACATAGTAATGGGTATAGTTGTAACGGCAGTATCGACATCCGGTGGCTCTACCACACTGTCGTTACATAAAGCGAAATAAGTGGGTGCATATCGAGTAATCTGGTTTTCGATTTTCATAGTTTTGGTTCATTCATGAAATCTCATTTCACTAAACAGCATGCTTTTCCTCCCAAACAAAATACGTTTAACACATGCGTTTTGAATTCTGCTGGCAACAGCCGTTGGTCCTCAGGCATCTTTAAATTTCGGAACTCCGTATATTTTGTTTGGAACCTAAAGTGACACACGTATGTATGAAATGATTTTAAAGGAAAGGGTTTCTGAGAGCGAAACATGAGAAGAGCAGTAATTACCGTAGACTACCTAATGTTTAGCGGTGTATTCACGTTTGTATTATTGTTGTTAGTAATATTATATCGGTAGTTGCGGTCGTTTTGTCAGTTGAGCCAGCTGATTGATAGGTGGCAGATCATAGTCACAAGGTATGTTTTCTTTATATAATTTCCAAATGTCTCCATGAAAAATTTTCCGTTTTATTTAGAAAAAGACATGGGGGTAACAATTAGTTAGAGGTAAAATTCAGCAGATACGTTCACGCCACCGATGAGCAATGACACTGGTGATGTTGAGGGATTCCATCATGAACTGACCAGGACATCCTGCCTGAGTAGTCAGTCACTTCGATCATTTGATGGATTCCATATGACAGTTGGATGGGTGGTTAACTAAGTTTAAAGGTGACATTTCGGAGTTTTTGGCGTGACTAAGTGGCTTCCGAACATGTTATTTCCGCCGATGGCTCGAATCCTGCCAAAGTTCAGATTCTTTGCAAGTGGTTCTCTTCCAAATTATCAAATCTGCCAAGCCATTTATTGGTAGTACAACAAATTGTTATTTACAAAATGGTTTGCTTTCCACCAGCCATCATAAAATCGTCGTTTTTCTCGTGAACCCAAATTTCAGCTTTGTGCATCATAGGTTCTTCAGGCAGGAACACTTTTGGTAATTACCACCCGAATAAATGTGGGTCTTCTAACAACAGATAGAGTAAGTTTATTATTATCCATGAAACAGATTTCTTTTCGCACACGTATGATAGTTACCCAAGTCGACTTAATCCAGTTCACTTCAGCTCAAATGGGTTGTGATCGAATCTGTTGGAGACGTGAGTATCATGACAACCAAAATTCGTCGGAACAAAATGTTCGTCGGCCCGATGAGTGCAACTCATACAAGCAGATATACGTACGAATAGTATGCAGTACACTCTAGGTTAGCGTTCTTTAAAAATAGAAAATGGTCCAATTCCGTGGTAAGCTAGACAACATGGAAAAAAGGTTTGTAAAAACAATCTTTATCCGTTTACTTTACACCTGTTAAGAGGCTATGTAGCTGACAAATACCAACAAGAAATATCAGTGACGCGTGATAGGTTGTCAAAAATATTTATTTGAGGGTTAGGTCATAGTTTCATATGACAAAACTGAGAACGCCACGGAAAAGTGTTACTTAGGTAGGGAGGTGTTCTTCTGAATAAACGATTCGAAAATGTTATTTGTATGCAGCGAGTATATCATAATATAAGGCATGATAAAAACGGAAGGCCTACCGAACGTGAGTTTCATTGATTATTCAAGGAAGGCTGCCAGTTGGAAACTAACCACACCAGTTTCACCTGTGAAGGATTAAGAAACATTTCTGCATTTGCATTTACTGGTGAACAACCCGAAGGTTTGTCATGGCGGTAATACTTTAGACAGGGAATACTATAATGTGAATGATGAAAACAGCAAAATGCCCTGAAGTTGCGAATCCTATCATCTTGATACTTGTGTAAAAAGAAGGCAGCTTCTGGTGTGCTTAGGTCACAGCCTGCCAACCCAAGATGTGATGGAAATTCCCCAGTTAAATTATCACAGTCAGGGTAGAATGCGAATGTACAGCGATGGGTTGGTATGTGAAAACATTATAGAATAACTGGTATGTAATAACAACCACATCAGTAGTGATCGACATGCTTGATCATCCAAGGCACTGCTTAACAATTCGCCATATCCTGGTGTGTCAAAATCCTTCTGTATTTTACCCGAAGTGAGTTCACGCCTGTTACACATTGTGCGTTTTTTTCAAGATTTTTGAGCCGTTTCAACCATCTGCGTGTAGCTGATGATCATTTAGATCGCTCCGTTGAAGCATATAAACGTGCCAGGTGATAGTGAGAATTGTCTTACTCGAGAGGACGTGCGACTAAGATTGCATACGTGTGCATGAGTGCAACAAAGTGAATGCTGACTTTGACGGATTATCCCGAGGGATCCAAGTCCATAGGGAAGTATGAACAAACACGATCGGAACGATAAAAAGAGGTTGCTGGAACGAGCTTCGATGGAAAACAGCATACTAAATGAATGGATGCATCAAGCAAAATCAGTTTCTCAGGCTTCTGAAAGCATTTAACTAACCAGTATGGTTTTTTTCTGAAAGAAAACCTCATGCTCTCTGTTTACCTCCGGAAAACGACTACTGCAAGAGCAGAGGATTTTTGAATGTATGTATGATGCATTACTTGAAAAGATGCTGTTGATTTTTTGTACGAGTGTGGTTCTTGAAGAATGATCATGTCAGATTATCCTGACGGAAAATAAGTCATGGGAACCGTGAATGTTTTTAAGAGTACTGTGACAGAAAACAAATCACCGGAAAGGCATGGAAAGAAGGTTGCTGAAGTCTGACGAAAGCCGTAAGACAGGGCACCCCAGGAGTCCTGAAAATTTGGTCTAGCAAATGAACTTGTAAATAAAACAACCTTCATGCATCACAGCTGCAACACATTTTGTCCGTCCTCTACATGTGAACAGTACGTGCATGTTACATAAAGCGAGTGTGGCATCCACTAAATATCTGCAATGGGATCGTCAACACCATCAACACTCTCTTAATTAATATATTAGTGTCAATTAACCACGACAAAACTGTCACTCTGCAGGTGATTATCACGAAATCGTAAGTTGGTTGAAATGCCGTGTTGTTTAGAAGTGTGATTCTACGAGAAAAACCGGAACGGTGTTCATTCCAACATTAATTTAATGAATATATAATATATCCTGGACAGACAGTTACAAAAAATCGTGTAAGGCACTTAAAGAAATTGCCGTATTCAACCTCTACGTGGGAACAGGACAATATATGGTGGTGAGTACTTACTTATAAGGGGTAGAAAGTAATCCATTAGAACAGTTAGCATCACAGCTGAAAATAATAAAGAAATGGGAATAATCTTGTCTAAAAAATCAAATGATCACCGAAATATGTGGAGTGAATATAAACTCAGTTAGAGTGAAAATCAGTGTTATTAATCTCATTTGAAAATGCAGAGAACAAACTTATGAACTTTAGCATGTACATCACAGCTAACTTATATCAGAGCTCATAAGTGATATATGGTTTATCATCACAGCCTGTGTGTTGATATGCACACACCGACTTACTGTTTCAGTGAGATGTATGAGTTAAGCTTAACATGACATATTTTGATGAACAGATTGAGAATAACACAACGTTACGAGTAAGTTTTACTCCTCTACATTTCGACCACATCGGCTGGCCTTCTTCAGGAGTGTTGTAATCAAAATCACAGTGACGGAGGAACAGAGGTCCTGAGAAAGGCCACCCGAGGTGGTTGAAACGTAGAGTATTACAACTTGATTGTAACGTTGTGTTGTTCCCAATTTGTTTGCCAATAACATCTTAAACACGACGCCCAAACTGTTCAACTTCATTCGTACTAAATTTGGTGCGGATATCTCACACATAACTTATTTCGTTTGACTCAACAAGTTCTCCGTTGCCACGTACAATACTGGTTGTATTTTGGTCCCATAACCTTGTGGCGTCTCAAAACTATCCTGCATGGTTTCTCAATATGTGTTGCACTTAAAATATCCGTAGTGTTAACCTACGGAGTAATTCTATAGTAATAAAGAACAATGAAATGTTGTCAAAGCTGGAGATATACACGTCATCGTGCGTACAGTGAAACTGGCTATTCTACGATATCGCGCAGAATTTAGTATTTTACCCTTGGCGGGTGTATATCAGTTTCAAATTTCTAACTGACAGATCTCTATCCACTGATTACATACGTAAAGAACAATTTGTGGACTGACGGTACACTATTTGAATTTCACTAGTCTCAAGACAGAAGACTCATATTTGACCTCAAAGTTCGTTAACATGCACCCTTGCAAATTTTCACAAATCTGGCTTTTTAACATTGCAGGTCCCAATCAAAGTCCGCCGATAGCAAAAAATCTGCTTCGTGTACCTTGTCGAAGTTGTTCTTTGGTGTTTGTTAGAAGGAATGGATCATCTACTCACATTTTTAAGAACGAGCCTTCCTTCATCATCTAGAAATTGTTGGCTCAGTTCCTAAAAGGTAGCATCTTGTCCTCAACCAGAACTTGTTTAGTAATTAACATAAGCTGCGGCTACTCTTCTGTACATGTGATCCTATAATCCAGACAATTGTACAGTAAACGCAACCACCATGACACACCACATTCTTATAACATGAGTCAAATAATTTACACTAATGAACTTTCCCAGTTTCCACTGTTTCCATTTCATTGTGACAAGGTGAATGTTGGTAGTTAAATGGTTATGGATCGGGAACTGGTCTGTCTTATATGTGCAATAGTCACATTGCTTAAGCGCAGAAGAAACCTCTCCTGCCGACATGTGGGTCCCATATGACGTCAGAGAGAAGGAGATGTGAAGGAAATTAAGTTGAGAACTGCAAAGTGCACCAAAACACACCCACTTTCGTTTGGGACATGCAGACTGGAGATTGCGTTAGTGCTGCTTCTCTCAATGTTTCTAGATGCGCACGAAAAAATGTTCTTACAAAACCAAGAGGGCACAAGCGGTTGTCTGATGGTATTCCCGATCTTCGGCTCTCTGTCTACATTTTGATAATTTGTATGGTTAAAAACCCCTCGAAGATTCGCATACAAGTGGTCAGAACAGGAATCTAGCGGCAAGATTGAAACGCTTACTAAAATGTTATAGATTGTTGTTTTTTTTTCTCTCTCAACTAAAACTGCATTTATTATTTCTGTATGCAAATGTCACCACCTTATAAAATGGCAGTTTTCACTCCTAAGAGGCCAACTGTCTCAACCAAGGGGAACTGAAACCTGCTTTTGTTTCCACCTTAATGTCCGCAGTGTTCGTTCAATTCATCGTTCCATTCTAAATGTGCATATTTTAAAGGGGGCATTTAGTTAACACTGGGGATCTCCCTTAAAATCTGCCGTCTAGAAATCTATCACATTTTTTTCAAACAGTTAGCTTCTTGTCACTTGTACTCTTATACTGGCTGATTTCAAGTGCGGTATTCAAATAGTCTGTTCCATCTGATTTCTTTAGAACAACAAAAATTATACCTGGATTTCACTTTGTCTAGAGTCTCTTAGTGGTGCACGTCCTTCGCATGGAACTGATCTCGACTCTAGCCAGCCTTTCATGGACTAACTTAACTGGTCACTGTATCATTCATTTCCTATCAGGTGTAAGTAAACTGTTGATCCTGAACGGTCAGGCACATTGGTCTATGAATAGGGATTCGATTGATCGAACATCTCCACTGCAGAAGATGAAAATGCTTGGCAGCTGCACAGGAAAACCTGGAGTTCAGAACCTATGAGTTGGATCGAAAATCCCGATTTCATTTAAACTGCTGGGCAGACGTTTATAGTAGTAATCAGCAGTCGAGGGTTTGGTTGGTTCAGTTTGAACGTTCTGACATTGATGTTTATTTGCCTACGAGGTTTGTAATCTAATTAACGTAACGTACCGTTCAAATTCACACAGTTGCGGGATACTTATTAGTAGTAAAAAAGCCTACAACACCATCTTGTTTTGAAGTTTTATCTAGTTGTGCTTTGCAAAATTCCTGGAAGAAATTTCGCATTGTTTCACTCATAAAATCATGTTTCAGTGCAAACCGTAACTGCTCACTTAATCCGAAATGTACACGAACTGGTTTTCATTTGTTTTTCAGTTGTATCTCTCCTTCGGTAATATAGCTGTATTGAACTAAGATGTTTGTCTGCTTTCATTTTAAATTGATTGTGTGAAACATTACCAACTGACTGCATGGGCCTGAATCGAATTAGCTCAAATTTTCCGATTTAAACAACAGACTGTAAGGCGGAAAATTTTTACGATTTATTTAATAATCCAACATATTGATTTGTTCAATGAACAGTTTCATTTAGATACTTGACATTGGTCCACGGGTAAAACTAGTGACATTGGAATTTTCAGGTCGTAAAAATGGATGGATTAGTCGGCACAAAATAGATACTTTTTATAATACTCATGTTTAATTCAGGAATGTTTTCACAACTAGAATCGGGGTAGTTTTTCTTCACTAATTTGGACGGATTGATGCGCGCCTTAGAAAATCCTTACAAGTCACAGTTGAGGAAATTACTCGATTCAGGGTTGAAAACCATGGTTTGCTTTTCGAGTTTTGGCTTCTAAAGAAACATGAACTGTCGCAAAATACACGCGTTCGATCATTGGGTGCATATTTATTTCTAGTGAATAAACAAACCTATCCTACATCTCATCTGACAAGAGCGTATATGCCCTGTCTTGTATGAGTTCAGTTCAGACACTATGATGTGGTTTATTAATTTTAATTACACTAAACTGATTGTGAACGGATACCAAGTTTAATCTTTTTACTGAATGAGATCTAGTGTGAGCGAACGTCCGCTACCACCAGACGAGAAGCTAATGTGTTTGCGTTATATCTCATAGTCCATTTGACACTATTCTCTCGTCAACTAAGGAACCAACCTTGATTTATGTCATCCATTTGGTAGAACAAGGTTATCAGAACCATTGCAACTTCTTCAGAGTAAACCCACCGACTGTCTGATTATCTCAAATGAATCACCCCATGAAAGACTTTCCTCAAGTTGGAATCAATGAATTCGTTACACCTGATAATCGATATTTTTTATCGATAACTTGAAATGTACTCACAAGCAATCGCAGCCATCACACTGCTCCGAATTGTTCAGTCGGCTCCATTCAACTGGATTCACCTTAGTTGAGTACCACGTCTGCTGAATCCCGTCGGTAGCGCATAGATTTTTGTCATGGCCGAGCTCAGAACCTCACTCACGCCTCCACAAAAGAATAGTGCGCCCTGTGCTAGTGACTTCAGATTTCGAACGACCTAGGTACAGCGTGAGGATTCGTGATCACGTGCTCTCAAATGTAGCAGTGGGATTATCCCTGCTCCTCAAGAATAGACACGGCAAATTTCTTCACCGATCTGTGACCGTAAACCTAGTACTCCAAGTCGAACAAGCACACCTTCAAACATGTTAAATATCATCTGGCTCACCGACAATTTGCAGACACTTTCGGTTAGTATAAATTGAGCTGTTTGATTTCAACTGGGACAGGATTTGTAAACCTGTACATTTGGCTGGAGTTACTGTTTTCGGTGGGAACCGTCAGCGAGTGGCATCCTAAATTAAATGTTATTGAGCGTTTGCATATTATATGTAGGTGATGAGGCCAATGGCGAAGTGGTCAGCACGGTTATCTCTTGAAAGTGTGGCAAGAGTTCAGATCCCGATCTTGGCAAGAAGGTGCATTTCTTACAGGGTTAAACCTTTCCTAAGTATTCTCACTTATAGTCAGGTAAGGGCACCAGTCTTCCCAGTTTCACATTTTTCTTCGAAAGTTTTGAAATAAGTAACATTTGTAACAAGTAACTCCAATATTCCACTAAGTGAGCAACTCGTCTTTTTGAGTATAAAGACTGGCTCAATACTTCATACTGTGAGATTTTCATTGAAAAAAGCAAGTTATCTAGTGGACGTACCTTCCGGCCGGCCACAGTCTTGTTAACGAATATTGTTCACACATGAAAAACCGACACAAAGTACGCATACAGTAGACAAGCTGACTCTAATAAGCATAGTTATCAAAAACAAACCCAGTGCAGAAGCTACTTCCGGCTTTTGCATTGCATACACAATTATGAACAGTTGTATCACAATCTAAGTAACTGCGTCATTCATGATGAAAAGTTATATGCTGGACACACCAACGATTGTTTTTGCAGCATTACTTGTAAAACTAAAAACAAATCGATATCTGACAGGCGGTTTTAGCCATAACACAGTTTAGTGTATTTCCATAGGCACTTAGTACGGAAGATTAATTTTTTTCAAATTGATCACAAATTGCACGTAAGCACGCAGTGAAATATTTTACCGTCTTTTGATGTGAAACCCGCAAGGCTACCAAGCTGACGAAAGAATGACAAGTGGTCATTACTTAGCGTACAAAATGATCGTGTGTTCAGGTGACATTCATGCCGTCATCTTGTAGAAGGCGGGAGGGGATGCCATTCACCTAATTGACGTTTTACATGTAGCGGAGCGTCAACAATAAGTTTCATGTAGTATTCCAAGCAGGCAACTTGCAAGCTCCGACATTGGTGGTGGCAGTTAGTATGCTATCGATTGGTTTCCTAGTCTGACTTACCTCCTCCGTATTGTCCATGTTTTTTTATTAAGGTCAGTAAATTTTGTTTAGTTCCACCAATGTCTTTTCCACTCAGGGTAGACGGATGTATCAAATATTTGATTGCTTGTGCTGAGATGTGAAGATGTTTTTTAAAATGTTGTACTCAGCAGCTTGGAAGAACTATTTAGCAGCTGCTTTGGGATGGTTCGCTACTAGTGTATCAACCGTATCCTCCCTGTTTAACTCGATAATTAATAAACACTTTGTATAAATAAGGGATTTTGCGAAATTAAAGGTCTGTAGTAAGCGCTTTTAACGGTACACTAAACTATAACTTGATGTAATTCGTACAACAGAGTTTTAAATGCATTTTTAAAACGTGTTTCACCCTTTGAAAATGGCGGTAACCTCATCAATCGCAAACCAATGGCTGAGATAGTCCTTGTCGACATCAGACTAGGTTGTGTTACTGTGACTCGGTTGGGTTGAGAACGACTCATCACCAGTATGTCAATGATCACCTAGACCGTCTACTGGCAGACGCTGCTTGTCACACAGACCTTAAGCTAATTGTAAGGTCGCCTGTAGGGATGGCGATGCGAACTGTTCGCTAATGCAACAAGCAATAAGTGGTTTTCAAGAAAAATCGTATCCGTGTTTTTCCCGAGTCTCAGGCATTCTTACTTATTTCGACTTAATTTTCCCTTATCTAAATTCTTTATTGCGCCTGTTGTCCCATATGGTGTAAACTCAATTTGTTCAATATACTCAGATGTCTCATCAGACGTCAAAATATGGCTAACAAGTCTATTTTCGGTGCCATCATCAAACTAAATACAATACAGCAAATATGAAAATAAATTGAATATCATCCACAACTGATCAAAATTATAGATACCGCACAGACATTCCAGTCGACTGCTTTCAAAAGAGTGGCACTTCCTTACCATTGTCAGTTCTAGAACTGCCATCATGCTTTCACCAGATAACCGTATTGATCACTGTGCTACTGACCTCAAACGTTGATGCTATTCAGTTTCAAACTGACTATTTCCAAACACTACTTAACAGCAGCACGAAATTAGCAGGGAACCCAGTGCACTGCGGATCTATTGTCAATTGGCGGTTACGCACATGTTTATTGTGATGCTGCGCCATTTGTTCCGGTGAAAGTAGACATTGAGAAACGAAGTTAGCTACGGTGTTCGGATGAAATGGCAAACGATGGCAATGAAATAAGTCGGACAAATACATGAAACTTTAGAATGGTATCGTACGGGGTTGTCAGTGATTATTAATAGTTTTGTATCTACAGCTGAACGATTTACCTGAATGGGTAACTAATTTTAAAGTGCTACCGTGGTTTTGATCACGCTGTACCCAAACCTGAAATTTAAAATAGAATCACAACTTCACTTCAATAATTTTGTTAAAGTATGATGTGTGTGTAACATCACCTTGAGTTAAATATTCGTCTGTGGTCACGGGACCGAAAAAGAAAGCCGTATTCAATGGGAACGCTTGCGAGTTCGATATGTTTCATTTTGTAAATTAAGGATGTGTAAGTAAGCCGTTCAGTGTGCGGTCCTTCACGTTTAGTGTAAGACAAGGTTCAGAACTTTTCCGATGGAGAAAGTCGGTATCGCACGGAAAACTGGTAGTAATTCAAAAATTGGCTCCAGTGGAACTTCTGTACTGGCTGATTGAGCACAGGAGTCTATCATCAGCATCATCAGTCGTTTTGCTCAACGTGATTAGCGCTAACCGTTCTGATTTCAAATGTTCTCGGGAAACCAATGACATTTCGATTTGATTAATCCCCGGACCGGGACACCAGCGTGCAAGAAGTCACGCAGACGGTTTAGTGTTGATTAATTTGTTCGTTCATTGCCTGCACTCACTAGGTAGGTTTAGTAAACCGGTGCAATTAAGAAGGAGATCGTTTGAATATAATCGGTGAACTGTTTTATCACCAGAGAAGAGCTTTTTTTCAAGGATAACGTTTTCTTTCCACACGAAAGATGAATGAAATAAATGACAGCCGATAGGTAAATTTCCTTTAGGTGTACGTTTCACCATTCTCCTCACCTGTACGTAGCATCTACTTCGTTGGAATTCGATTTTAACAATAACATTGAGGCAAGCAGTTACTTACTATCCTTGCCCGTTAAAATTCTTTTTGTTCACGGGCTAAGAAGTATTCAACAAGTGGGCCTCTTTCTCAAAATACTCGTTCCTTATATAAGTTTTAACGGAAGAACAATATGCAGTGTTCAGAATCCACATGATGAAGACGTACCTCTCAGGACACAGAGTCACGTGCAGGTAAACTGTAACGAATTTTTTTATACTGAGACTAGAATAAGGGATAAGACTTGAAGAAAGTGACCCAAAAGTATTATGTGGTCCTCGTGACCGAATGGGTAAATGTCTTCCTTATCAGAACAGAATAGCATTCCAAAATGAATTACATTCGACTTTCTTGCGTTCTAGTTCCCATGTATGTTTTCATCCTTAAGACTTGAAAATACTAGAATATATGCTTGCCGTATTGTTAAAGGTCACCGGGACCGCCTTCTTTTTGCAAACCACCACTCGTATTCAACTATTAAACAGCTTAGTTAGATGTTTAATAAAGCCGTTTCTGTGATAAACATCTTGTCAGACGAATCACGTTTCAACTGTTTACGGTTCCCTGTGTAAAAAGACTTAATTTGTATCATTAATGGCGAAAAAGGTAAATATATCTTCCCGTGTCTGAGTGTTTTGCTGCCACAAATAATGAATGTGAATTATGCAGACTATGTACACCAGGGGTATAGTGGGAAAAATGTGAGCTTGCCTAAAACACTTTTTCATTTCTTCGAGACTACCACAATCCGGCAAACATTGAAGCTGGAGTGTTCAGATAAACACAGTCTTGCCAGAGGCCAATGTTTTGAGTTTATATACTGTGTGGTGAACGATTGAGCGTAGTTGGGCAGCTAGACATTTGTTATAGTAGCCCTTAGCAGTCGACGACCTAGTACAACTAATTGATCCACAAGCTTTTAGTGATCGCTCCGTCCACGATTCTATCCAGTTGAGTGTGTTCACTAGTCAACAAAGTGGATATTCGTCTGTTTTTCTTGCCCAACCGTCTGTGAAACTACGAGTTTACTGGTCATGGGGACGACAGAACTGATGACTAAACTGTTTCACTTGGCGATCATTTTGAGTCAGTCTACCACTGATTTGAAATAAGCAGAACTGTACAATTGCATAAGTAGTCGCCAACAAATTTTTTGAATTGTACGTGATATGGATAAGAATATATCAACAAAAAGTGCAAGGGCAAAGTTACATTCGGAACTCTGTCAGCTGGGATAGGATTCGCGGTAGGAAGCAGTACCCAGCGCTTGCGGTAGTTAAGTCAAAGTAGGCGTCCTTGGCTCCAAGCAATCTAAGGTATCTAACTCAGCATTTCATGCCCGAACGCTTACTTATGCTCAACAGTAAGTTCCCATTTGGAAGAAATCTCGTTGCTGTTTTTGTTCAGTTAATGTTATTGCGATCGATCGATTTCAACTTCAGTACAGTAAATGTAATGTGGTCTGAATCGCAGTTTAGTGAGCCTTTGGCAAAGCCACCTAATTTTCAGCTGACAAGCTCGAAAATCCTGGACCTCTGTATATCTAAACACAATGTCAAGAATTACTTGCGTTCGAACCACTTTTCCGCACTCAGTCAAGTTTGATCATTTAACAACACATTTTGAGCATCTTAATTAGCAGTTGATGAAGGTGATAACAGTTGACGGTGATGCCAGAAACTGAGTTAATTTCAAACTTGTTGACCTTCAAAAGCAATCCAGGATAGTACATCCTGACGATAATCACGATAAATAAAACCACATACCGGCATGCTCAACCAAGTGGAGATAAATATCGACAGCATTATACTCCATTCAAACTGAAAGAATAACTGGGGTGAATTGTATTTTTCTGATTCCATCAAAGTTTGAGCTTGGTTATGTTTCTAATAGCATAGCTCTAACGGGAAGGGTTTCTAAAGACAAATGAGCTCCGCTTGACGGTAATCCGATCAGAGAAATGCTACGGAATCTGTGTGCAGAAGGGACACATACACTCGGAGCTTAAGATTCATTGAAAGCGTTGAGTGAAAATATTTCACTGAGTCTGACACATCTTTAATGAATCCACCTTGATCACAAACTGGCTAATTGCTTGAATATGCTGGTATAACATACTGGAGAAGCCACTTCAACCAAACCGTAAGGGTAGATTTTTAAATTGTTTCTTTTACTGTTGGTCAAAAGAAACCACGTAAACCAGTTGGCTAAGTGGGATGCCAATACTGAACGTTTCAACCCCTTCGGGCAGCTTTTTGGGGAATGTTTACGCTCAAAGTGCTTCTGATTTCGGCTAAAATATGGAGATGGAAACGGAATATAACTCAGCTTTGCACCGAGTAAACGAACCACAAACAACACTGCTCTTGATCACTTTTTCATCCTGTTAATACACATAATTTTGTCATATTCAGATAGCGGTTTGCCACAGCGCTGAATTCAATTAACAGTTTTGAAGGACGCACTCCAAATAGCATTTATCGAGAAAAGACCGCGTGCCATTTGATCGTCGCGATATGTCCTACTTTAGCACCTTCAAGACATTTAGATCCGAAGCACTCAGTTTCAGTCCAAATTCACACTCAGGTAAAAAGGCTTGATTGCTCAATAACCGTCTCTTTTGTGTCCTGTCCAACTAACGTCTCAAGACATCCACATATTACTGTTTTTTCAAGATATAATTTCTTACAATGAGAGGTCGCTTTAGCACCCCAATTATGTAGTAGTTTCCAAGTGTTAGATGATGGTATTTGACGAAAACACTTGACGTTTGACTCCACTTAGCTTGAGGTGACCTAGTTCAACTCTTGTCAGCACCTGTGACCTGTATACCGTCCAAAGTCAATGATCATCGGTGTTGGGTTCACTCACACAATATATCCGACCCTGTTGTAGTTCAGACTAATGCGGTTTTACGGACTATTTGTATTGTATTACGTTTTAGCGACCAGTGATGTTTCTACGTTCATCACAGCGCTTGCCTTGTTTAATCAACTAAACTGAGAACTGTTTCAGCTAACCACTGAGCACGTCAATTCAGTTACTAGGCCAAAATCGACATGCTGCAGTCCATCAAGGGTTGTAACCTGATAGATGCAGCCAACCTCATGTAATATCTCGCCCACGCGAGCCTATCGTTTTTCTAGCGGTAGCCTACTATGTTAGTCATAAGAACCAAACCGACAGAGAATAACCACAAACCATTCCACACACACACACAGGCTGAAGAAAACCACTGTTCCCGTATTCAGGCCAACTGCTGTTCGTTCTCCTTTGCATTGACTATCTTGGTAATTTGTGCTGTGGATCTTTTTCCTGTACAAGCGTGTGCGCGCAAGTTTTACGGTTTAAAACTGAATGGATGCGGTTGTCCTCCCAACTAGCTCTCGCGTCACACCGGTTCGGTCAAAAAAGCGCTCAGGATGATTAAATGTCAAGTTGAACTTTACAGGTAGAATTGTTGTGTGCAGAAAAACAGGCGTTTGTCGAGCAGCGGTGGTTGAAGTTTGAAAAAAACAGATTGTGTACAACAAGACGAAGAGGAAAGTGATACATGCCGTGTGTGTTTCAGTATCTTGCGTGCGTATACACGTCTGTTCATGAAAATGGGTGTAAAGCACATGTTTGAAAGAAACGAAGCATGGGTTTGTTAGAAAAGATCAACGGGCTCCCAAATATTAGCGGAGTGCCTAAATAGCGCAGTTAGGTCTCAGCTTGCGAACTTAGTGCAGAAGATAATGCGTCACTAGAGAGTTGCATGCATGTTTGCGAACAACTCTGAGTGAGTTAAGATTAGTAACGGAGAAGTCACAAGTTTTCGGCTCGATGTCGAATAATAAACCCAGCACAGATCAACTCATCAAATGCCCGGTTGACCTGAGGTAGCAAAATAGTATTTAATCTCTTCGCTAGTGGGTTGAAATTGTAAAATCTTTGTGAAAAACGGTGTTTTACGATAGTTAAAACACCTTAAAAATCACGTATTACTTGTAAACCTCAATTATTTGGTGCGGTAAAAAATCAGCTTGAAACGCTCTATAACGACGAGTGCCATAGGATGGATTCAATGAAGAAAGTGATTTATTCGAAAAAAACTAGAGCGATGCAAAACGTATTTGCTAACTGTAGCTTTGAAACTATATTGCTTCCTGAAAGTTGAGTACGTTGTTCAGTCTAGGATGGGAAATTAAATTTTTTGCCTGGATGTCTCATTATAGAACGTATGAATCCATAATCGATAGCATGTCGTTCACATGTCTAGGTTGAACTTAATGTAGACTTCGCGAAATAAATGACTACGTACTAGCCATCTTATCAATCCGGCAGAAGTAAGTGATTTTCTTAGCTCACAGCAGATTTAAAGTTTCATAAGTAATTACCGAACGACTGGGCTCAGGCACTACGACCGCAGTCTCGATAGCCTGTCAATTGATAAGAATGAGGAAATACACATTTACCAAATTTTCTAATCGTGTTACTAGATACCCTAGGCTTCTGAGTCAATGAGACCAAAGTTCTGGATAAGTACAACGAAAAGAATTCCGTTCAAGTTTTGCGCACGAGTTAAGGTAACTACATTCAGCAAACAAGCGACTGGATTCCAAGTTTATGCATAATGCCATCTCCTCTCAAAGCTCATATATTTCAAAAGCATCCAGTCAAAGTCACCACGCACATAGTTGTCGACAAGTTAAAACGTTGTCAGTGAGGCCAAAACCGGAGCGGTTAACAAGTGGGCTCCTTGAAATGTGTTCTTGGTTGTGCTAGTTAGGTGGTGGGCATGAAACCTCTATGCATTTTCAATACAGCATTGCATTCCCGATAACCAGCTTAGTGCAGCACATCGAGTCGTATGGCGCAGTTGATAATTTTTGTAGCATGCCAGCTGTGGTCCGTTAGTTCCAGGCTAAATGGACCGATTTATTCAGTGCCACTCAGGGTGCATACTAACGAAAAATCTAAGTTCTATGTTGTGGCCAGCTGTCAAGTGGTCATATGTATCTTTGTGTGGCTGCCCCACGTATGAACGACACAAGCGGTGACTATTTCCTTAGAGAAGTATTCATGCAGGCAGCTTCACGCAAGTTAAAAATTGTGTATATATTCCTTAGACCTGACTGACTTGCGGAAGAAGAGTACACAGAGGAAAGTTTGCCAACTATCACTCAATCTGCGGTCTGGAAAAAAATTTACTTTTAAAAATTCAGTGAGCTTACATCATAGACAGGATTGGTTTATCACTGAACCTATCGAAACCCACATAAGAGCTTCAGCAAGCCAATTATTCGAAATCCAATTACGACGAAAATATTGGTCCGGATAATGATTCGAACTGTGACCATCGTGTGCGTGACCATTACAAGACCCAATTATCGCACGAAAATAACCAGCTTACAATCATTTATCTACAGTTGTTCCCGATGTATTTTAGCCCCTTACTGTCAGCATGTACAGCAACCTTCGTGTGTTATCAGCTCGAGACCGTCAGTTACTAGTCCATCATCATCGCTTTCAGTCAGATCACATCAGGTATACTCAACACTAACTACCTGATATATTCAGACAAGATAAACATAAAAATCCACCTCGTTTGTTTCATTTCAGTGGCTGCACTTGATGCTGTGCTCCTTCGATCGCCACACAGGTATTGAGGTGAAAATCATATTGAACCATCGGATGGATCTTTAAATTGCACCCAAAACCGCCAGGATATGTGATGGAATTCTATTCTGTTGAGTAGTTCCATGTCAAATCTGAATAGATGGTGCAAAAACAATAGTCACTTGTTAAAGCCAAGGTGGCAAGTCGATCCGAACATTATTTTGCATTGAGAATAGTCACCTGTCTCGATGGATCTGCAGATCGACTTCTCATTACTGATAAGTGATTAGAACTTGAGGCACTCTAGATTATAGACCTCACAAGCCACTCTATACATTTTTGCAGAATGAGTAACACTTCCACTCCAACGAGTTTAAATAAGGACGTTTTGGTTCCAAACCGGTGGGACCACTAATCGACCTGGTATCAATTATATGACCATTTATTTCTGAGGGACGTAAACGGACACGAAGACGGAAGTGCAAATTAATCACATCAGAAAATTACACTGTTGATTGTCAGTAATGTATATCAGTCTTGATCTTGGGTGGATCATATTCATTGTTGTTGAAAAACTCTCCGTTGTTTTTTTATACTGCTTTACGGCAACAGATTGCTTGATCAATAAGCCACTCAAGAGTACACAGTCTAATGGGTCTCACGTCCAAATGAGTATGACAGCATTGCACATACGCCATCGTTTATGGAAGATACATGATTAACTCAGGAAACAGTAACCTAGACGAGCCACGTGATAGATAAGGCGTATATCGAGAAAACCACAGAGTTGACTGAAGGTGAGTTAATATTCGGATGGCCGGCTATTCCATCCAGATGGTCGGGCGGTTTGAATTGACGACCACTTTTGGTGTTGGGTCGTTTGTTGACGCTTACACGGTCCGGACAACATAACACGTTTGACCAACATATGGCCTGCACACATGTTTTGTTTGGGGAAACAGTTCTCTAGCTCACTGCGTGGTGACGGTGAATTTGCCAGCCTAGGACATAACAGCTGCTGTGGTACACGATTAATAGTTTGCTGTACCGCTCACACATATATTCACGTATGTTATTCACGTGTGTGCACGCTCCTTAGTGTTAGCAAAAATGACAGGACTCCACTCTCTATCCACGTAGCTATTAGGGTATTCTGTGTTAAGCATGCTTACGGTGTTCACGAAAACCAACACACACCGATGGTCCACAATTTGCCCCATTAAGTACAGATGTAGATGACCTGGTTTACCGGACTAGTAGAAGTGACAAATCGGACGTCCGGGTGTCATTACCGCATCTCCTCAGGAAATATGTGAATATCAGGCCGCTAATATTAACTGATTACGAATGCCACCATCGGGTACGTGTTACTTGGATGCACGCGTTTGTTTACAAAAGCGAAGGATAAATAAATAACATATCAAAAAGGCGCTGAGGAGAATTTGCGAGAAGTCACCAAACGTAAGAGCGGGAGTTACATAAATAAACAGTGTCCAAATTGTGTATGAAATGGGAATGTGCATTTACAAAATATTGATCATCACCATCTGTCTGTGAACGTATTGGTGGTGGTAATAGTGACGTATTTATTGACAGCATTACCCATAAAGAGGCAAGTGAACGAGGGAGATAAAAAACGTTGCAGTAGTAACAATATGTACCAGGATTATAGTGGACGTTGAAAACCACTGAGTGAGGTCTATGGTAAAAACTTGAAGTATATGAGGAAAGCCATATTAAGTAATTAGTCAGGTATTATTTCAACTGAATATTAACTGCATAAGTTGGAGGTTCACTTTAAGGTAACCAAAGTTTGAGGTGATGTGATTTTCAGTTACAAAATTCACAATGAAATCCAAAAAGACCCTTACAATTTTTGAAGTTTATTTACTATGAAGCCCTTGTAAAAGACTATTGCGTGGACTTTAGCACCAAACCTTCACTGGGAAGCAGGAAAGAATATCTGACCTGCAAAGATCAGTGAATAAATGAAACCGATGTGAACGGTTTTGAAAAGCGAGTCTAAAAATAGGTTTTGTAAATCAAGCGTGTCTATCCATGCGGTTTCAATAATGAGTTAGTTCAGATCAGTTGCGCAACCGAGAATAGTGAAAGTTGAAGCACTTTCAATAAAAAAGGGTGAAATCCTAAACTTTCTCTAATTAATTTGTGGGTCCGTTCCTCTTATCAACTTAAGCGTAAAGCTTGCAAAGAAATGAACTAAAAGCTCGGGTTACCTATGGGTAGTTCAAGTGGGTGAGTCATTGTCGTCACCAACCTCTCGAAATTGTAACCACAGAACCTGGATATTAAACAGCTAGTATCAAATTATAGCAATCTATCTGCAAGAAGTCGGAGGAATTTACAAAATCGGATTTTGAATTTTTTAAAGTATATTTTCTGCTTCTTACTGAGTCGAATTGAGGTGTGTCATACACGTCTTTAAATAAAAAAAATTATGTAAAAAATAAAACAAATATGGTGAGATATAATATCACCATAATGTTTTTTGTCGCAGTTAATTTAGAAAACGTCAAGGTCCACACCTTCCCTGCGTTCGTATGCTATCAGAATTATTATATATCCTGTATGTATCAAACTATGCAGTCATACGTTCAAGCCTCTTGTCCAGTGTTCAATTACATCAAACAATTGGTGTACCCATCCAGAATGTCTGAGGTTTTTAGACTGCAATATCGTCACCTGTAATGAATACATATATTTTAAAAGACATTAGAAGCTAGAAACCAAGAGATACAGCGTAGTTCTGATTACCTTTTGTAAGTTCCCTATGCGTGTGTGTTATAGCACACTCTCATATGTATGTCGAAAGAACACCAGTGTGAAGCCAATCCGTTTGGATCATTTTAACACCACTGCCAATCTGTAAGAAATCGCCCGAACTGAGCTACTCAAGTAGCATGGCGCAACTCAGCGGAACCAGCAGAATGTCACCGGCTGGGCAACATAGCGTTGACCTTCAGTCGTACAGACACTAGCTTGAGACTCTTGTGGTCAGCTGAGTAACTTGCATTTTTGCCTACAAAGTGCCGATCCTCCAGTATTCAACCTTGCATCACTATTTATCAAAACGTACTCAAGGCATGTTCTTTAATACTTCGTTGAGAAGAATAGACTGTTAGGATTCGAGCAGAATATCTTGGGATAAAGATAATGAATATATTTAGCAGTAAGCGAATATCCACCTGGACATGATCAGTATCTCTACAAGTTAATCGCATACTGTATACTGTGACGTAAAGCACGATAACTAGACAGATTCAGGCTATAGCGAGCATCTTATGAAAGCCCACCTGACCAATGTTCTCCTTATTGCTTCCTGTAGGTCGGGACGGAAATATTGAGAGATCCACGCACATTCTCAGATTACCTTCCCGAAATCATTTCTACTACTTATTGTTAGTATTAACATTAATTATCCGTCGGAAAAATAACATTTCATCTAATTATGAACTATGTTAGATGCCAGTCAGACGTCTTTATTGAAAACCGATATCACGCTTTTGATTACTGCGATTAAGCTATCTTCATCCTAGGCTAGATGCAAAGAGAACCAATTGAATTCCCTTGATGATGTTCCAGCCACAGAACAGCTGAATAGGGAATTCGACAAAAGCATACATGAAGCATTCAGAGTATTTGGAGTAATATTTTAGTTGAAAAATACGATGAATCCAGTGATCAAGAACATCAAAATTCCAATAACATTTTAATGTTTCTTGACTAAGGTTAAATGAAAATTTCATTCGAAAAACTATCTTATCCACCAAACGCATACCACGCTAGTGTTTCCAAGCACTTAACCACATTTTGTGAGTGAGCTTCACGTCGGCTCTTTTTGTGGTCAGCATAATTATGCAGTAGCTACACAAAACCATATGCAACGAGATGCAAGCGAAAATCTGCACTGAGCAATCAGGATAAAATGGCACGGTTAAATATACTGACACTGAGTATCCACATTTTGTCGTAGATCACAGCACATTAATAAGTGAAATTAAACTTTTGAACGATTGTGAAATGTTACCGCTGACCTAGAGAAAAACATAACGCATTCGACTCAATAAGGTGATTCAGGATCTTTTAATTTGTGAACCGTTAACGTCTTCAACGATGGTCAAAATTGCTGACTGCTTGATACTGGCCAGCACCTTGCGCACAGACATGGAACACATTTTAAATTGCTTCCTAGTGCAACGTTTGCTCGAGCTGATTTTAATAACAACCAAACCGGAACATCGGTTTACCTGAGCTTTACAGGATCTCTCTGAAGTGATGTACTGGCAAGACGAATAAAATGCTGGCCAACTCAGCGCATGAATGATTATCGATTAAGGTATTAATTTCTGAACAAGCTGTGGATGTGTCAATGACCGTAAACTTATTTAGAAATAACTTATCCACTAGTATGCTGTCATCAGTCTGCATAAGACGTTTTAAGTTAACTGGCACGGTTTGAGTGTACAAGCATGGATTCTGGCAGTTTTCGTTCACATTTGAGTACATCAATCTCATGTGCAAGCACCTCTTACAGTGTCGTCTTACCTCATATATATATTAGCAAGCTGTGGATGTGTCAGACAACGTTGTGATTGATATCATAGGAAGGAGTTAAATACTATTTTTTTGCAGCCGTAGAGATCGACTTATATTGACGAATAGTGGACCGTATTTAACGGGAGGGGGATAGCTACCTACGTATTACAAAAGTCTCCTAGTGTTTAGGTATAAAGGAGTAACAACAGCTACAGGAGGGCAGGTTGTTTCCTACTCATTTGCGAGTAATCTGTTAACTCAAATGGATTTTAATCCGTCAGAGTTTTTCCATAATCTATGTTTATTGTGCTTTCGACGCAAAACATGACAACAGGTAATTAACAGTGTGTTCGGTTAAGGGAAGCTGAACATCATTCACAAGGTTTAACCGGTATCGCAGATTGGTTTTTGCAGATCACTTCAAAAAAGATTCGCGTTTAGTTTGCCTCTCAGAGCTCAATAGTGACACATTTCCTGTAAAGAAGCACGTATAACACATTGATTCACTCTCGCCTTGGGCAGTTATTCATAGAAGGACCATCGAATGAACGTTAAGAGAAGAGAGTTCTTGGAGTTAGACGTTCAGCCACGTTCCCCTGTGAGCAGTACCCAAGCTACCGGACCACCTTGTGGGGATACATTTTAAGTAAACAAGAACCCTGAAAATCACTAAATTTACTAGCCCGAGTCTTGATTGTTAATGAATAATTGAGGGTTCGGTATATATACGGCCTGTTCTTACTCATTTAGACAGATTTTCGGCCCGGCTTTCAAGTTAAGATACACATCTTATGGTCACTTTTTCTGGTAAGCCTCCTCTTCAGAGTCAGAGTTTTAGCCCTAACGTAATTCCCGCGAAGATAATCTCAAACATCAGTGGACCTTATTCCAAGCAGGAAATGTTTTACAAAAAGTTCGCTTAAACAGTAGTTGTGATGAAAGACCAATGCATTGGAATTAACAAAAGCAAATTACGTGTTGGCCACATATTTGGTCCACACTTCTTTTCATCGGCAAGAATATTAAAAGCAATGTGGCAGTGAACATCTCTCAACTCAAACTACCTTCAAAGGTCTGCTTTCTAATTGTCTGAGTTAATGGAACAGTGCACGAGTAAACAGTTTTATGTTGATGTCAGATCATGCGGACCGCATATTGTTGAGTAAAACAATGTCGAGTTTGTAGGCGTCGTTTTGTTCCTGAACAAGGAAAAAACAATTTTATTGTTTTCATGTAAAGCCCTACCGATGTAGAACCAGGATTAACACAACTGCGTTGACAATACTAGGATACTGAAATCCTCTTACAAATGCCAGCCATAGGAACTTCAGAGTAGTCGCCTCTTACCCACCATATTTTGTGTAACATGACACCTGACTCCAAAACGCATCGCATAACGTCGGCTCGCGTTTTTCAAAACGTCTAGGAAACCATACAGTTACAATTCCAGAGATCCTTGAGCACATCGTTATTGAGATTTGCTTTAACGTGAGAGCGATTTCAAGTATAAATTCTGTTTGTGTTCTCCCGTATCTGAAAATCTATCTTGGTCTTTAGGTATTTGGAGTAGTTATTGCTTTTGAGCATAACTAGCTCGTTTCCGCGAGCAGTAGGAAATAGAACAACGGGCATGCGTTTTCGGTCACGCTGAAGGTAACAGAAAGTAATCACGGGCGCACACACTCGAATGACTGACAACCACGCTAATATGCAAGCTTAACTTAACAGCTGTTCAGATGTGCTCACTGAATAGACCAGTCTTGGTTTCAGCAGAGAGCGTGTGTTTGGGGAATCCAGCTGGTAGCGCAACAGGTCATCATTCACGTGGACAAATGACTAAGGGTAGTAGATTGGACAGAACAGTTTAGAGGTACTATATCCTTCTGTTCGTGAATTTATCTGTTTGTTTGTCGGTCTTTCTTTAGTACGCATTCTCGTTTGTCCAGAAATGGAACGTATGGAAAACCTTATGTTTGGTATCCCGCTGGTGGTTATTTGAAAAGCATGACAAATGCGATGAGCGAATAGCAACATCGTTAACTGACATTATGTCGTGGTCTTCGAAGATAATAGCTATGAACAAATCCGTTGAGTTATGGAGGGCAAAGGTAACCTGAGGAAATGACAACTGTCAGTGTCAGATTTAGGGAAGGTTTTCTTCTACCCCTAAACAAATTTTATCAGAATAGGGTCTAACAGGAAGGTACCAAAATCGGGCGTCACCACTTATAATAATTACAAGATTGAAATTAACTAAACCCAAGAATCTCATCTTCAGAGAAGGCTTGCTAATTGTTTTTCACAAATCAGTGGAAGTACGGAAAACTAATTAACTGTGTCGGTAGGCCCAATTTAGTTAGTAAAATGAGTGATTGATTCATTGAAGTGCAATAACGTCGCAGGAATGAGCGTGTGGAAACGTAACCATCAGCAATGTACTGATTACACGAACATTCCAAAAACCGGAAATGTTGAGGAGTTGGACGACAGATGATCCACCAAGCGATCACCCGAAATACCAGTGGAGTGGTTTTACTGAACAGCACTTAAAAGTCTTGGAACTTGCAAACCGTTCCATGGTTAATTTTTACTGAAGGTGTTGCACCCTTTCTCCTCAAAACTATACCTTCCTCCGAAATATGTTCGCCAGTTGGACGCAGCTAAAACTAGTATGGTGTACAACTCAAGTACTTGGTAGATGAATGTATTCGAGAGGAGACATTTAATGTTTCATGTGGATAGGTGAGTACATAAACATCTGTTAGCAGTCACTCAAAAGACTGCACGAAACTATTTCTCTTGTCACATTTGTGCAGGCTAACCGGTTGTAAGTGACCCCGGCGAACTCGCTCGCTCCGTAATGTAATCGGTATGTCGGCTGAGTTTTACATAGTGTGCACATGTTTTTGTCATGTAATGTAATCACACCCATGGTCAGGAAATAGATGCAGTGAATTTTGGTGCATGACCATAAATGTGGAATGTGCACAAATGCAACCAGCGTACATGAGACGATACTGACCAAACGTTGTAAAAACTTAGCTAAATCTTCTAACTCTTACGAATGATCGTCGTTGATAATCGATGGCTCTTCGGTTGGTCGATTATCCTCTTGGGACGCAACAACCTATATCTCCAGAGTGAGTAGCATTTCTCGTGCAGTATGCAACTGGAAAACAAATTAGCAGCATGGATTTGTCAAGTGGATGCTATTGTTCTGGCCAAAGTACATACTAACGATTATCCGATCTACCTTCAGCAATCAACGTTAGTCTGAGGCTTTGCTCAAGGCTTTTATAAATATCCACTGTTCTTTGTATCCGTCTGTCTAATTTTGATAACGCTCATTTCATTTTCGATAAGGACTGTAAGTTCATACACATGAGTGCCATTCAGCGCATGACCTCTCCAAGATAGATTTCATAAGAATGAGATCGCATACACCACAAACAGTCAGTACTGTATGGTGACTCAAATACCAATACAATGCTGCTCCTGTTAATCTTAAATGTATGAAATAATTGGCATGTAGTGGACTGGCTAGATAGAAAGAAGGACGGAACGCACCTTTGTCTAAGTCCTTCATATAAGCAAGCAGAATGATGCATGAACATGGAGCGATAAAAACCTACCAGAAGAAGTTAGAAAGAATGAATGGCGTATTGGAAAATGAATCGATCTAAATACTTCTCATCTCCTGTCGAAATCCAAGAGCTAACATCAACTTCCTCCCACCTGATTGATTCTGAAGACCGCCGTCAATTTTCCTGTTGAGCATGAAAGACTCAATAACGTGTAATCGTGTAGTGTTTGTTAGAGCACTTGCTACACAGTGGTAAATTTGGATATAGCTAACTGTCGACCCTTATTTTAGATGAAAGAATCCAACTACACTGCATATCAACTCTCATTTTATTCAGTATGTATGCAACAGCTTGAATCAGGCTCACCTAAAAATGTCGTTTTGGCAACATACTTCAGCATATTGTTTCAGATTCGGTACATCCGGACACCAAATGATTGTTGCCTCCGCAGCAAGCAACCTGAAAATTTTGGCGAATTTTCATCGTATTAGTGATCAGGCTTACATAGAAACTTCACAGCGAACAGTACTAATTCAACTTTTACCCAAGTACAATATGTAGGGAATTAGCCTAACTTGAAATTATTTCAGAGGTAAAGAATTAGAGAAAGAGTTTCTCGCCTGCTGCAGTAATTTCTCGCGCAAAAAGAAAGACGTTTTTTCATGAGATAATGATACATCACAAATTGAAACCCCCCAAGGTTTGTTAACGAGAAGTCCACCTACTGCTCAGATAAGTTTTGTACATCTCATCTCCACCTTTGAGAGTCTGCTTGTTCTTCAGGCAAGAAGCGTTCTGCTTAGTTAGATGAACGGAAAAAAATACGTACATATTAAGTAGATTGAAGCAGACTATCCTCGCCTCAAATAACTCTTTGCATAACAAGTGTTTCATGATAAATGATTGAGCATTTTTCATAAACAAAATTTCAGCCAAAAAACAGCATGATTTTTAATTAATTCAAATATTATTCATAGGGTAAGTTGAAAGGACGCCTATCACGTACGAATGTAAACTGACCTTCAACCCACGGTCCCGGCGAGCGAATCCACAGCAGGTAGTTTTTAGCAGGGGACTGCTAGTCAAGCAGATTACCCAAGGAGTGGACCACCGGACTCTCGAATTTACTTTTCTCGTTTACTGCATACGCAGAATTCTACCGTAATGGTTGAAACCGATCTTACAGTTTAATCAAGTGAGCTGTAGTCCAAGATAGAGCTCCGATCGAGTCAACCAGCAGTTTTTCTAAATTTCAGCTTTTCTTTCAATATTGTTAAGGTGACTGTAGTGATTTTGTAAGCACTATGGGCGTCTCAAAAGTCACACTTTGTTAAACAAATCAATTTCCTTCAGAAGGCCTGTCTTTTCAATTTAAGCCAGAACGTTTCGCGGACAATTACTGAGGTATAATGTAACGGTCCTCATTTCGAGTTTCATTCAAAATACTTGGTCCTATACTTGTGTGTAAGAGTGCAATTTACAAACGTACTGACTCTTTTGCGCAAGGTAGTTGCAGGTCACCATACTAGTAGTGAAGACTATTCCAAATGTCAACTTTCATTATTGTGCGAACTTCACAGTTGGTGGTTATTTATAACTTTCGGACCTGTGACTGTTCCACACGGTCCATTAAATTTCGTGTTGAGCACTACTCGCGAAATGAAGTTGTCTCAAACAGCGCAGAATAACATTGATTATTTATATCTTAACCTTGTACCATGAACAGTCAATCAGTTTGAATCAAAATTCTTTAGCCATCTTGACAGCAGTCTCAAACAAACACGCGAATTTGTCGTATAAAACTGAAGATGATCATAAGAATTGATTGATTGGTTTCTTTCGTTTGGAATTCACTCAGAGTTATTTCTGACATTTCTCATAGGTGGACATTGAAAGAAATTATTTAACGAAATTGAGGTATATTTGAAACATTTTGGCTTAGAGCATAGCTCTTTACATTAACCTGTGAAATGTAGCCTGAGACTACATTCACGTTGTAATCAGACCAGAAAGGAGTGGGTTGTTTTCTTATCTTGCTCTGCTCCAGTAAAAACCTTTGAGCTTACACTCAACACATCTGGTGACTTAAAAGGTGCCATTATCTCTCTCTAAGTCTCCATTTCTGTGTCATTTTATGCTTCCACCATGCTTTCCTTAGATGACACCTCCGTTGAAACAGACGGCGGAGACTGTCGCAGGGTATGCTTTTGGTCGCACACACTCGAAGTACTATGTATAATTCTGTGTATGCAAACTGTTCCACACGTCTATTTTCTCAAACTTCAATTGCTGTTCCTAAGAACTATTGGAAAACATCATCTCCAGAGCCTAGAAAAAAGTTTTATGAAAGTTGGCAGGATTTCCACATCACATTTTGATGACGTGGCTGTGAATAATTGAACTACGTGCAAATCTCTCTTAGTTTTGCTCTTAGGTTTTACAGAAGTTGAATATAAATTGTGTGTGCTGATGTACGCTCCATGAAATAATTGTGCAGCAGTCAGCTGTTGACAATGAAGGTCTTCTTTGAAAATGTTTGGGACCTATTTTCAAAATCCATGGTAGTCGTCATTGGTCTTGACCACATTCACTGATCCCGTTTATGATATTACTATCCAGCCAGGTGTTTGTATGCTTGGAATTAATTTGCAGGTAAATTCTTTCTGATGCAATTCACCTCCTGAATTCAAATTTATCACTAGTTTACGTAGAATCTTACTGTGTCAATCACAGTGGTTTGTTTCAATACTGTGAATACGCCCGGTTTAGTCATGAGAAGAAATGCGTCGCAAACAAGCTTGTTTTCGGTGTTTCATCATCAGGCTGAATACAACACATATATATGGGTTAGATGGAGGTGGTAGATGACATATCACTAAAGCGAAAGGTGTCAGTCAACAGTTTTTGTCTGGTTTGAGTCATAAGACTTAGTTACGTAACATTGGCCACGTGAGTTGTACGAAGTCTGCGAGGGATGCGTCACATCTGCGTACACGGCCATGGAACATTTAACATTTTGATTAGTCGTTTTTGAGGGCACAGTGGTGGTGAGTATAAGCGAATTGCAATGGCCTCTGCAATTGACAGTATATGACTTTTGACCTGTTTCGATTGTATCCCACATATTCCGTAGATTGGGTTGAACGATTCGGTTTGATCGATCAGATGATTTGACTCGATCAAATGCGTGGCGACCGCAGACGAACAGGGCCTTGTCGATCCTCGCGTCAGCCACACCGGTTGGTGCTCACGAATGCGTTCGGATAATCGCCGTGTTGTGTGGCCTATGTAGCTTGTTCCACAGGAACAAACGAAACGGTAAGCACAACAAGAGGCGGTATGAACAGGCAATATATATTTCAACTGGGAGCGCAATTCTGGTGTGGAGACAAACTGAACGCGTAGTTGAGCTGCGAAAAACGCCTTATTGATTGCTACACTAAGCTTCGTGGTTACGGTTTCAGCGACACCATCACCCTTGAAGGGCAAAGAAATATGAACAGACTTTTTGTCTGCAGTTTGTGGTTTATCTACCTTAGCGCTTGTTAACATAATTTTATGAATAAATTGCTCCGGATAACCATTTTCAACGAGTGTACTAAATATAAACTGTCTTTCCTCTTCGATGCTGTCGTTCGAACACATTTTCGTGGCCCTATCTATCAGACATCGAATTAGGTTTCTCTTTTGTTTTAGTGGTACAAAACTGTTGAAGTTTGTATACTGACCCGTCCAGGTTGCCTTACGATACACCTTCCGTTGTATCGTGCCATCCTCGCGACGGGACATGAACACGTGTAGGAACGCTATACCTGTGGATGATTCGGGTTCTAGGGTGAAACGAAGATTCTTATGCACAGAGTTGAAATGAGTCAGTACCTCACTAAGGCTTTTAAATTCATCTGCCACACAGATGATATCGTCTGCATAACGCTTGTAAAGGGTGACCGATTTTATTTTATCTGCTAATGAGCTACACTCTAACTTTACCATAAAGATATCAGCCAACAATGGGCCTAGTGGCGACCCCAATGCTACTCCGTCCTTTTGACGGTATAACTTGCAAGCGAACTTAAACTGAACGTTGTGTGTGCAGCGATATAGTAACTGCTTTAATTCTTCTAATGGTATTCCCACATTGATATTATTACTTTCAATATACTGTCCGAGAAACTCAATCGTTTCATTGAGTGGGATATTAGTGAAGAGAGATGTGACGCCAAGTGAGAATAAACGCTTGCCTAGTAAGTTCAGCTGCTTCAAGGTTTCAACAAATTCGAACGTATCTCTCAAGCTGTAAATGGCTAGTTTTTTCCTAACTGGCTCTAACAGCGTGGCAAGCCATTTTGCCATTGCGTGGTACGGAGAATTGCGTATATCTAAAATCGGTCGTAGTGGTACACCGTTTTTATGTACCTTGGGTAACCAGTAGGGTCTAGGAATCACAGTGCCTACTGGTCTAATTCTTTCAAAAGTTGCAGCATCTATCAGGCCTTTCTGCTTCATACAACTAAGTGCTTCTGTTAGTGACTTCTCAATAACTGTTGTTTTGTCCTTCTCATTTTGTATGCTAACAAATTTGGTTTTATCTCCCAATAATGCATTCATTTTACTCAAATAATCGGCTTTATCTAGGATGACTATCCCAGCGTCTTTGTCAGGTCTGGAGATTATTATATTCTTATTCTGTCTTAGAGATTTCAGTGAAGCTAAATGCTCTCTCGTTAGTAGGTTTTTAACCATTGATTTTCGGGTCAGATACTGATAGCAAGACTGAACTAGGGTTACTTTGAGCATCTCAACATTAAGGGCTGATGGTGGTTGAAAATCACTCAACTGATCATAAAGGTTTTCAAATTGAGTTTCTAAGTTTAACTGTCTAAATCTATTCTTAGGACAACAGAATTTCGGTCTTAGCGATAATACCTCGAGATCATATTTATCTTAGAGCAAAGAACAGAAATTTTGTACGTACCGTTCAGGATTTCTTGGAACTTCGACCCTGGGTTTGATTGGGTTGAGTTGCCTTCGCAGCTTCAATGTCTTCTTTTCTCGTCTTTCGGCCATAATCTGATGAACGTAATTTTCGAATTCATTTGCTTCACTAGGCGTTAGCTGTGTGAGTATCCCTTGAGCGATCGTCCGTTTGTGATCTAGGTCATTTACTCTGCTCAGCCACTTGTCCTTTTCGTTTAGAGCCAGACGCTGTAGTGAAGTTCTCGTCTAAGAATGGTCCAGTACTGTTTCGGAAATTCTGAACGATCTATGCATTGTTCCAAAATCCCGATGGCTACGTTCACTTCCGTCAGTTGCTTACTGAACTGAATACACTTAGTAAGCTCTTTCAGTACGATGGGGTCTTTGTTTGTTTCAATACTGTGAATATGCCCGGTTCATTCATGAGAAGGAATGCATAGTAAACAAGCTCGTAACTAATTCTCATGACTCAAACCAGACAAAAACTGTTGACTGACACCTTTCGCTTTATTGATATGTTACCTACCACCCCCATTTAACTCATATCAATCTGTTGTATTTAGCCTGATGATGAAACACCGAAAACGAGCTTGTCTGCTACGCATTTCTTATCATGACTGAATCACAGTGGTGTTCATTCCTGAACTCTTTGCTGGCTATCGTAATGCATAATCAGGCTAACTCAAGGAGTGTCCTATCAGTTGTTGAGTGATAATTTTCTCCCTTGTCACAGTTAAGACAAAGGCGAATCTTCTAAAAATAGTCAGTTCGTTTATCACAAGTCAGACTTATGATAACAGAATTTTGCTTCTCGGGTGTGTAGCAGCGGTGATGTAGTAATCTTAGCTTACTTGTAAAAGAATAGTATTGTAATTACCCAACAGCAGCGGATGTGAGTTATTTGACGCTCTAGATAGATTATATTTGGTCGCAGTGTTCTATGTTGGAATTCACTGATGATTCCTCATAATCCGGAATCCGATTAACTGGATGTTATTCACATAATCCTGGTACTGGCTTCTTGTAAGTGTTATTTCAGATACAATGGATTACTGGTAAATAGGTTGGCCTCAGTAACCCGATGAGCTGTTTATAATTCTTGAACTCGGACATGTGATAACAGCTGTTTGTGTGTTTTAATAAGTTTACGATAAACGACTGTGTACAGCTGCATTTCAGTAGGCGAATTAAAACCTCATTTCAGGAGCCTTGATTGTTACACCAAACCGGGAACAGCAAAGCAGACATGTAACATTAGTACAAGCACTACGAATTGAAAATATATTTTACAAACACCGCCCGGAAAGCTATTCGTTTGTCATTGTTTTGCTGAACTTCGGAAAATAATTGTGACAACCTCCCGCGTTTTAGAAGTTGTTGAACGCGAAGCGTCCATTCTATGAGTCAGAGTAGTGACGCTTGATATGCAATAGAATGTCATGGTCAATAGAAGAGTACTTGCTGCCAATGATAGGTTTTTCTTCGGGAAGACTGTTTTCGTTTCACTTAGCAACTGTTGTACGGCCCTCCAATTTACTGTTGACAACTTAAGTGGCCTTGGGGAGATTCTAATTGGACCTCTCACTTCTAACACAAGACTCCATTACAAACATGAAGCCGCATTTCTCGCATGAGTACGTTACACACACTTTCGTTACGTTTATATTTGAACCGTTCACTGACCCCTCCAAATAAGAAAACTGTGATGCAGTTGAACATATTATGCAAGATTGAAGTACCCTATTAAAACAATGTCTAGGTGGTGAATAACGCCCGTTGACAAACGTGACGGAAAAAGCTAAAGGCACCCTTCTCAAAACGCACATATACTCAGCTTTAACTGTGCTTCCAAGTCGAAAAATGCCGTCTATTCACACACATTTACCTCATCAGAATTGACACAGGGTAACTTCCATGATGACCTAAACCCAGATCCTTCTCTAATTTGTTGTCACCAACTCTTTCAAGAAATTCTTTAAGATGCTGGACACCATGCGGTTCAAACCATGCTCAATAGGTTTGCAATCACAATAACCGAAGTCATACCAGCGTGTTATTGTGGTGGATTGTCAGGCCGGAGGTGCGAGTTTTTGAACGCTCGGCCGAATGCCTCAACGCGGGGGGAGGTACGTTCGAAAACCTGCCGCGATCGGATTAAGGACAACGTGCGCGACCGGATGAGTCATCGCTCGACTAGATCGAGGGCAGGGCAGGCGAAATACGACAGACGGCCAGATCGGAGGCGTAGTTTTTCCAACATTTAGAGGAACATCTCGACACGATGTTGGAATACGGTCAAGGCCAACACTGGGTGGATGGCGGACAGCACGAGCAGCCGGACGAGCCATCGCGCAACGGAATCGGACAAACAGACGAGGAATGGCAAGCGGAAAACCCTCCGATAGAAGGCACCGGTCACGCACGTAAACCGGTTAGAAGTGCACACGACGTGTGAACGGAAACCGGGGGGTGCTGCGGGTTGGAATTACGACTCATAAACGAGAGAGCGCGCGTTGCATGTGACTAGCGATTTGGACAATAAAGATTGTGCTTTATTGGACGCCTTCTCGCTACATTATGACAAAGTACCTTCACTGGTCTTTGTCAGAATACCATGAATGAACAGATAATATTACTAAAAACATCCCACAATTCTCTCAGCGCAACTCTGTACAATCAGTTCTCGCCGTTTCTGGTTGTCCTCATTAACCACCATCTGTCAATAAAGATGGGCTCCGGACAAAAATGCTACGGTATATTTTGGCCTTTTTCAGCGTTCTGTCGTGGGCTGGAATCATTGCCCATAGACCAAAATCTGGCAGTTTGTAGAGTCGCCTAGTGCCACCCTATCACACATATAATAAACCTCGCTCAACTGCATGTATCAATTACAAAACCGCGAATATATCTCACATGCATAAATCCACTTATTTATCAGAGCAACACACAATAAACTGTGGCATCTATGGTGTAATCTGATCTCGGCAAGCGATACTCTCTTCTAACACAGAAGTGGTCCAATCTTATACTGCCAAGTTTGGGGTCTCTGTGTTATGTAACAAAACTGGGAATCTTATGATATTGTCGCGAAGAATTTCGCATATTCTGCTTGATTTCGAAATATATCGAGGAAAGTTGAAATACACTGTAGTTGAACGATAACTAACCAATTCAATCAATCAGATGCAAAAACCGAACAATACATAAATTAGCCTTATATGGTCGTCGCTTATAATGGACTCTCGGTATTTACTGGAGAAAGGATAGCTTGGACACCAGCAACAGAAACTGCTTGTACCGGCTGCTACAGTTCAGTCAACACAATGAGTGAGGTTCCTACCCGGATATTCGATAAACTGTTTGAGGAGGAGACAACATTTGAACATTTGGACCCACTCGAAAGACCGCGGTAGACGTGAATGTTTTCCAATAGTGAGGTCGCATCACAATTGTGTCCTCTTACCGCAGCATCTGGTCGAACATCAAACACGGTGTTTTGTAAAGCTGGAAGAAATACTGCATGTTTAGCACCTCACAAATGTTTGCTCAATTCTGAAGAATCGGGTGATCGCTTTAAAAAATGTTGACCTAATTCAAATACTGTCGTTAGAAATGAGTGTTTCTTTACTCATACTGGTTGGTATCAAGAACTGCTCATCAATCCCTCATATATTCGATACATTCGCCCGGGTTTAATGATTCAAACTCGAAAAAGTTTTGCGCGAACACTATTCACCTACTGAGTGCTTTGTCCTGCTTCCTGTTTACAGCGTTCCATTTCAAAATAACTGATGTAATTGGACAGCTCGGATGAGACTGGAATTTCGTCTTATCAAGCGGACGTATGTGGCAGATTGCGTGACTTTGAAATGTCCAGATTTATCAGTAGGGGATAAGTTGTACATAGTTCAATATACCACAAGGGAGAGAGCTGATAACTAGGAGATTTTTGTTCATCGAAGTAGCCAACCAAATATCTCGCGTATACCATGTTTACGTCCTCAGATGCATTACTCAATAGATTGAGTTGTGACTTCTTTGTTGGAAGTGTGATCATCATTTGTTTCCGTTGTACTGTTTATAAACAGCAAACACATAGCAGCTCGCAGTGATTTTCAGACTAGTAACTCCTACACATCGGAAATTAAACGTATAACCTATGGGGAGATGTCTCAGTGTTAGCCTACCTCTTCGTCAGCCAGATTACGGCATTTTGTATGTTCAGTTCACGAAAATATTACATATAACTGCGTTCACGATAAGTTGTTATCCGATCAATTTGGGTCACAAAAATCGACTTTTGTGAGATCACTCTAAGAATCCCAAGGGAACTGTTGTGGTAGCTTATTCGGTTATAGGCTAGTCATGTATACCAGACAGCTTCCAACCTATTGATGCGTCAGCTAACCAGGCTCATAAATGTTAGCACTCTAACCAAAATTCTAACCAAAGAAATCACAAAAGCTGTGTTGCTGGTAGATATTTTGAGCAGTTGTCGAGTTAGATCAAATTTGATTATAGACAAAGAATTACTTTAAAAGGAAGCAGTCTATAAATATCTGATCTCCGGCCTTATTCATCCGAGTGCTCAAAGTTCTGGTAATCTGCAATAAAAACTATGGATGGTAATTCATTAACAATGTATTTTCCCTCGTGGTTCATTTGCCTCACCACTAGATCCTTTGAAACAATCACAATTATGTAATCAGGTTAACTCCGCGTAATAACTATGGTCACGTTTATACTTCATTCTTAATTTTCACTCGGAATTCCTTATCTTATGGTTAAAAGCGGCCGAGGACACTAGGTTAGAAACTGATTCAACTGGTTGAAATTAAAGCCCATCATTAAGTTGCACAGCAGTTCATGCTAATATACTACGAACACCAGCCAGAGCCAGCCTAGTAAACAGGTTAGCTTATTTTTGTGTACTCGAACTGAAATAATATATTCCACACAGGTCATCTGTCTGTCTATGCGTTCGGAACCAAAATGCGAATGACATTCCCATACCGTTTTCAATTTAAAATTTGTTTGAAGCTTCATGTAAATTTTTCGACTCCCACGTACGCGGAATCAACATTTTCCATTGATGGCACTTCAGTCCGTCCATTTGTTCTATCCGGCTGAAAGGTAAACAAAACGGCGGCTTTTTCCCAATTTGCGTTCTCAGCCCAAATTCGAACTGAAGTGGAAGATTGCTTAAGTACCAATGAAACTGACGGTTAAGTGTGCGACAGTAACATCAATGCACCATGTGTTGGCATTGGTTACCTACACCATCTGATACGTTGGAAAAACCCTGATCATCGGGTGTCTGTGTGCGTTCAGCATGCCGCCGAGCTGCATGGGACAATGTGGCGCCGGCCTTGAGTGTTATGGTGTATGACACGTATGCATTCGGTTTATGCTGTGAAGTAAGAGTGATTCATAGAAAAATATTTAATTTTAAGATGGGTGTGCGAGATGAATTGAGCCTAATTCGAATCGGTTAAAAAATGTGAATTCTGTAAGATATTCGCACTACATTTAGTACGAATGAAGTTGAATAGTTTGGGCGTCGTGATTAACATGTTATTGATAAACTGATTGGAAATACCACAACGTTACGTGCAAGTTGAAATACTCTACGTTTCAACCACCTCGGGTGGCCTTCCTCAGGATTTTTGTAATCGAAATCAACGACAATTACAACACTCCTGAGGAAGGCCACACGAGATGGTTGAAACGTAGAGTATTACAACTTGCTCGTAACGTTGTGTTATTCCCAATCTGTTCATCAATAAGATGTGAATTCTCGTGTGAGAAATTTGCGTCCGTGAAATTCTTATGTATCTGTTATTCTTGCCGGGTTATCAAAATTATTCAACTCGGTGAAAGTTATTACTATATTTGCTCAGAAAAGAGGATCATCTACGGGGCTCATATAGGCGGTTTTGGTAAATCAACTTGAAATATCCAAGGTTCCTCACTGCCTACATCGTAAATTGATAAACTCAACCTCATCGTGAAAAGTACCCGGTCGGTAATTTTGCTACGTCATCCAACAATTAATAAAACAAAAGAATTATAACAGTTTTTTATGATAAAACCATAAAACATCCTGGATTTCCAAATAGTTAGTTAGTTGAGTGAGATGTGCAATGGAGAAATCCGTATTTTGTGTGTTTTTATCGTATCAAATTGTGTTGAAAAACACTGCGATTAACTTTTAACTCTTTAAAATTTACCTACGAAAAGCAGACTGAGATCAGTGGAGAAAGTGCTCACTATCTGCATGCCCCAAAATCCGTTTTTGAGAAATTACCATGTGTGAGTTGCATTGAACAAGATGTTTGGAATTTAAGTCTAATGAATCCATGTGTATATGTTCGAACTGGTTAGGTGTGAGGTAATAAGATATTCAAGTGTCCACAGTAGTCGAAGTATCTACAGGACAACTAGCAATCTGGTAAGCTTGGCTGTGACCTGAGTCTTTTCCACACAACCTTGGCTCCTGGGTTCTGATACATAAATTCTTGCTCGACGTAATAAATAAATCTTGTAAGTGCATCCACCACGTGCAGCAATGGCTTTGCGTTGACTGAAGAAGTCTGCTCACTGGGCTTCCAGTTGAGATTAACATGATGGATACTTAACAACTCCAAACGGTTTTCCTAGAGGCCGGTGCCGAACAACTTGTTTACTTGCATTTTCAAACAACCGTTTGGCGAGTGCTTTAGTCGGTATTATCGAAATCACACTCGATTTGCTACATTACATCGATTCAACCAAACGATTTGGGATGCAAGTACACGCAGGTCTTCACGACAAACACAGATTAGGTGTACCATTATTGTTGGCAATTCCTTCGCCAGTGAACTGGCACATAAAATGAGCTGGTTATTTCTGAGTGACTTCGTGCCAACGTGTCTCTCCCTGTTCGTCAGTTTGAGGCATGTGCTAGATCTTAGGACGCCTATAGCTTCCCCACACTTGTTACTGGGATCAAATGAACCCACTGATTCGAGACCGTACCACGAACCGTACTCTGAGTTATGTGGTTGTCCATGTATACACAACCAACATACATGCGTCCCAAGCTGATGAAAATGTTGTCCGCTCGAGCCATATCACGTTCAGTCAATGAACTTCGATATCCGTAAATGTCAGCAGCCCCCACACAACGATCGCTAGAGAGAAGAGGATGACACACGAACTGAGGTTATGAATACTTCCTTCTTCGTCCATTACAATATCCGCGTGATTCCAGTTCAGCTACTTGAAATATTCATCACTTCTTTAAGGAATATCAACCTCATTTTGCTCATATTTTTCATGCAAACATTATACTGTATCATATCCTTCCTGTAATCCCACCTCCCTCTACTGCATTATTTTGAAGTGTTAAAAGCAAACAGAAATTAGGATTGCAAAAAAATTTTTCATTTAACATTATGCTGGAAATTCACATGGTAAACATCAACATACAAGAATTTCTGGTTGTCTTCCGAACTCACGAAACAGGTACAGGAATGTACATTGTAGACGTTTCTGACGCCAAATTTGTTAATTAGTGCAACCTACATAGTTTGCTTCCGGAAACTGGGAAAGGTCCCGCGCGAAGACGTTCTTGATTTTTACAATCCAATTATTCACCCACTTTTTGTAGGTTGCTCACATTAGTTTTCACAAAATTTCACAGCATGGTTTGAATGAACTTACTGAATAAACTGTACTGGGAGTTAAGTCCATGGTTGTGAAATCTATTTTCAATATATATGATGCCCTGCTGTCAGACTGACAGCAATCTATCCATAGCATTGGCCCATGACTGTACGACTGAAGTTTTTGGAAATAATCTCGATTTCCGTACTAGTTAGGCATTGTCCGCACATCAATTAGAAACATAAGCCTTGAATGCACTGACCCAGAACCAAAATACCCTTTATCCGAAACATCATTCAGCCCTATTTTAACGTGTCAGTCTGGGCGGGCATCTTATCACGAATAGCGTGAAACGATTAGGCCTCCAATCTCCATTCACAGAAAAAGAACTTCGACGTTCTCACTACTGTTCTTTGTCACAAGAAACTGTTCCGAATGTTTCAGTTATACACTCACCAGTCCGGTGATTAATACTCGTGTTTCCACAGGATTATCGCAGTTCACGTTCCGCTCTCAAATTCACGAAGTTCATGTAGGTCGTGCGAGATGGCTTTTGAAAATTTGCTGTAAAATTGCCTCCAAACACTCCAATTTTGGCAGTGACTATATTTTGAATAGAGGTACTATGAAAGTTGTCGGTGTAGTATAAAAGCAATCCAAAGGCTGCTGGGTGCTTACACAAAATTGAATGTATGCAAAGTTAAGTGTTGTGAGAGTTTCTTTCGAGAAGCTTGAGTGAAAATAATAGATGGTGAAGGAAGTCAGATGACTAGGAGCTGCTGACATCAATTGTTAATTCTTTTGACGAGTAAAAGTTGGTCAAGAACTGGGCATTCGTACATAACTCTGCTTCTATCCCCAAACGCCATAACAAATTCAAACTTCACGGAAACTCAATAACTTTTCAAATGAAGGAGTGTTGTAATCGGTATAATTTAAACACAACTTCTCTCCCTAGCATATATCAGAGCACGTTTCTCGTCTTAAACGGTGAATAATCATCAGACAAATTTGTTATTATGAAAACTTATAAAATTCATATCTTTGTTGTTGGAAGTTTTACCTCTGCTTCAACATAGACTGTAAACACTTAATGAAGCTCTCTTTCTCGTTTATTCCAGGAAACATTACAAAATGTTTATGTATATTTTCTTCTGCAGGCAATAACACGAACAGTAATTTATTCTTTTATATTTCTAATTTTCGTTTTCATTGCCGCGTTTACATTTGTCACCAATGACTCACGATCCGTTTTGGACAATTACGGCATTCGATTGAGAGAGGAACTAATTCATTTTTCCGAATAAATTATCCGTTTTGTCTGAATCAGAGGTCCTTCAATGATGTTGCCTCCTATTGTTGACAACAATTTGAGCGTTGTTCGTGAATAAGGGTGGGGGGAAATATCGTCCGTCTCTTCTTAGCATGTCAACTCGAATTTCGTACAAAAGAGAATTTTCGGGCCAATTATATCAAAAAATAACGTTGCGTTTGAGATCTTCCTAATCAGCTGAACCTTAAATCGTTGCCCCGCAACATCCTCAAACAATTATTGGTCTATCAGGTAAGTTTGGAAATCAACAGCCACAAACAGTAAACAGAGTCAGTAACGCTACATTCATGCACAAAACTTCAGCTGTTGAACCAGTAGGCGTGTTACTGTAGGAACTAGTAGCAGCATTGTAGGAACTCATCTTATGAAAATTTGCCCGTGTTCGCCTCAAGATTAGCCTAAGAGAAAATGTAAACTGAGGGAGCTGCCAACAAGAATGCTGGAATGTTCAGGTATCCTTGACTGGGTCAGTTGGGGGTAATTCGTGATCATAATTTATTGTTGGAGTTTTGCACACATTACACGGGTGTGAAAATGTTTCAGAGTTTTCCACACCCTGTAAGATTTTCAAATCGTCTTGGTTAGTATCACCCAATGAAACGGGTATAATACTTTTTCTCAAGTCACCTATTTAAACAAGCCATTTGAGGAAACCGATTTCATTTTGGTTCTGACTAGGTAAATAGAGACTATATGTTTATGACCCAGTCTGATACCCTGAGTGTAATATATCAAATCTCTCGTACATACCAATTTGACCGATCACTCACGTCGGCGGCTTTCTGTCCAACCATAACAGTATGTTGAGCTAACAGTCTGTGGGGCGAACAACCAGTTTAAATCAGCATCACATTAGGTTATCATCATTCCATGATAAATAATCACGCCTGACAGATTCAGACAACAATCTGTCTGTGCTTGTTATTATGCACAAGCGAAAGTCGACGTGTCCAACAGCTGTTTTTACTAAGTATGGGATAGCAATCTTTCCCATGTGATTTTGCAATGAACAACTGTGTTCTGCTGGTCACTGGCGCATCGTGTTGAATCTAGTCAATAGCGGTACACGAAGTTCCTTTTATGTAATTGACTTGAGTTACAAAGGCAAAACTGCAGTAAATTATGAGTAAGTTTTAACCCATGTTAACATGATTTGGCAATATTTTGACTAATTCCTCTCGACAGTGACTCCAATGATATAAAATTCTGATCAAGTGAATATCTTTCGTAGATCACCTATATTTGACTGTAGTTATAACAGTCTGTCTTTTGTGTACAAAGTAACCCTACAGTTCACATCAACACATCCATGTTTTCTCTTATCTCTGTACGGCTTCTTGCTAAGTCCAATACTGACTCCATTTTACAACAACCTACTTCCTCTCCTCCTCGACTTGATGTCGCATTTCTCTTTGTTCATTGTCATATTTTAGTTTTCATTCAGTATTTTGGGTAATCCCGTAAACGTACGTTTCCGCGGAATTTTTTTCTTCGCTCATGATTCGGCGGATTTTCAAAATATCAGTTTTTGCTTTCATTAAATATGCATCTCCTACATAGATATATGCGCATCAAAATCCAGCTTAGTCATGGTCAATGTCCGTTGGCTGTCCGCCCAAGAAATGTACGTTTTCCATTCTTACAAACCAAAAACCCCACTGTAGTCATTATTGAGCGCAAATGTTAACCACTTTAATTGAATCACACCGCCTGCTTAAAACGAAGACTCACTGGAGTTGCGGACGTAGTAGCGTTTATTATAGTATTGAATACCAACTTAGTCAGTCAGTTCAGATTGGCTGTGAGCATCCTATGTGATCCGGCGAGAAATTAATTTAACACCGTCAGAACAGCGTTGATGACTTTCAGATCGCGTTCCCAATTCCACACTACCATCACCTGTTTCAGACAATCACTGTGTTTGCATGAATAAGCAATCAGTATGTAGCCTGAATATATGGCCCATAAAAGATAGTGAGTCCAGATTACATTTCTTTCACACGTTCATACAAAGTAACTGCTCGTCCCACGATTCAAACTGAACCACTATAACCCCCACAGGCGAAACAAACTGGTTAGTCCCTTTGACATCCAAAACGTTTCAGAAACAGTTACATGCTCTTCGGTTTCTTTGCAGATTCTCGTGTTAATTTGGGTCATGTTTCTTCCGCCATTGAGTCATACAATCAGCAGGTATATCCAGAGCTGTTGATCTTGTGAAAATGAATGACACAAAACATTTTGCTTTGGACAGGTTTAATGCTGAACCGCCCATAATTCTCATTTCCAGACAGGAAAGCATCCATATTTTATACGTGAACTGGTCAGAAAACCCACTGGGTTAATATTTATGTGAAACCGGTAAAGAAACAGTTCACACAAAGTATCCCCCGGGCTTAAGTGATTAGAGAGAAGATCAAGACTGTCGTGTGTCAACCTAAAGTACTTCTCACGGAAAAGGCGACTTCAACTCACAGGACCTGACTACGTTTTAGGTATCGTTTTCATCGTTTCAGTGTCGTAATGGCAACCGTTCCCGTTTGATGGATTAACTCTCTGGGGCACAGTAAGGATATGACATGTGAACGGTTCACTGTTTTAGCACACCTTGAATAAACCCGACTCAGCCACATGAACCGCACGCATCTACTGAACAGATACCCTACCGGCCGAACTGTGAAGCCACTCTAAGATATCGAGAATCACATAAGATTGCTCAGATGTCGCACGCAATCCTCCATGTTAACCGACAGAAAGCCTTCCTTGATCAGATTTCTATATGCGTTTAGTGGGTAAATTCACCACCAGTTGAGTTGCCCATACACATTTGGAAACATTTAGACTGTTCGCCACACTCACTAAACTAAAATAGACGCGCTCAACACCAAACTCACCAACGTCTGATTTATTGTGTTTGCAATCAACATGCGTTGCACAGACTCAAACGGCAGTATAATTTAGACAGCAAAAGTCACACCTCGCTGCTCAATACACACATTCAAAACATTTGCAAGCGAGGTGACAAGATTTATTTCAGAGAATGAACAGACGTAAGAGTTAGATTCATTTTAGAAACTTTATGCACAAATATATGCAACGGTTGGCATGTCTACAATTTATTTACAAGGCGATTAAGTAATAAATAGAACTGAAATATCTCAATTCTGCAGTCCTGTATCTTTAACTACCGTTACTTTGTCTTCGATGTTGGTCATCGGGAAAGTAAAACAAAGTTTCAACGACCTTCAATGTATTCCAACTGAGATTTTTGAACCGTTCACATGTTAAGTTCCCCTGGACATCGCTAGCTGATATTATTCCGTTGAATATCCAGTGTACTGGTTGTCCCGGGCGATGAAAAGAATCTCTGAGAGGCAGCTTCTTAATTTTGAAGCCAACAACGAACCTGCCGTGTTGTACAAATCAAACTACTGATGCTTGTGTTATTACTGTGAGTTGAATAACACTCAAAGTTGATCATAACTGTCACATTCTCACGGACTTTCTAATTAATCCCTTTCAAAATGGAGCACTATACTGGAGTTTCGCTTTTTTAGTGTCTGTCGATGGCACGACCGGAAGTAGAACTCCTGTCACGTTCATGAGGCAACTGTGTCGGCCAATGTGCCAATGATAGAACATTAATTGTAACTTAGTTATTGCATGCAAAGGCCCAGCCACACAAGTTTTTGAGTAAAGCTTAGATTGGTGGGTTACTTCATGAAAGGACAACAAACTGAGAGTAGAGTGTCTGCGTGTGGCGTAACGTGTCACTCCACTATAGACACTTCTGACGTCTGTTATGCAACCTTGACGTTTCAGTGACATCAAAATTTCAGTTATTTGTAGTCCACTCGCATATCTCACTGTTATCGTTGGTACTCTAGACTTTAATCCGTCGTTAGCTTACCACTTATACGTAAAAGATTTAGATACCCTTTAAATTGGTTACTTAAAAATATCATCTGGTAGCCCATATTTTCATAAAACAAAATGATTTACAGACATTATGTCATAGCTCTCTATAAAATATTTATTTCTGAAGTCGCCAAAAACAAAATTACTTTCCGCTGGCCGTCCCAGTTTTGATTACTATGGTAACAGCCGTGTTAAATATTCGCCCGCATACGTATATGGTGATTGTGGTTCATATCTGATGGTACTGTGAACCCCGAAATATAAGAGCGGCATCCTTTGTATTTCCGGAAGTGGTTTACACTATACCTCAGGCATGCGCACACACAGGTTCTCATAGATTGGTATCAGTCATTAGGAACAGGAGCAACAAGAACAGACAATCCGAGCAGTTCCACTGCAACCATCAGTTATAGTCAAGCATGGCGTGCATAGGTACACACGTACAGCAGCCGTCGGGGATGTAACCATATACGTGTACGGACGTTTTTCAATGGGAAACACATACTTACTCTTACGGCTAAATTAGTTATTTTACGCGTAAATAATTGATGGGCATTGGGACTGTCATAACTCACACTAATTTCACAACCATTTTCGTTTTTCACGACTGTGGTTTTTCTGCTCATTAGAATGGCGAAGAGCGTTCCAGAGAACCTTATGGTTAAAAGTCTGATTATGCAGATAATGAGCGTGTTGCCAACAGGCGTTACACAGAAAGGAAGCAGATTCAAGTTCCAGAGTTTTTGTCAACTTCATTATTGACCAGTCAGCTAACCAACAGTATCAGTTTCAAAAACCCATCAATTGAGCAGTCTTACTCAAGAGACGGAAGAACAGACGTTCCTCTATTACTCGACAGTTCGAGAGTTGGAATTATTACCTTCTTGAAAAATTCGTTCGAAAGATAGATGATAAATGAAAATATATGAACCACCAGTTGAACATGCTATCATCGGAAGGAGTAGTTTGTTCGAGGTAAATTTTTAAAAATCGTGCCCTGGGTAATTCATCCACTCGGTATGTTGACGACACCTGCAAGCCACCACCAGTGTAACTGACCAGACGGGCCTAACCAGTGTAATTCTTCTATGACATACAGCAGTTAGTATGGAGCAGATTGGTTTGGGTAGCTGATAAGACAGGCAAATAATTCAACTTACCCTAAGTGTGGACCTGCACAATCGAGGAAATTAAGAATGGTATGGTTAAAATTGATCTGAGATCTTTTGTCCAGTGTACTTAGTCGATTTCGCAGTTCACGCTTGAGGTGTATCCGATTTGGAACGAGAGGTGGAAATGTGGATAAACATCTGTCAAGTGAATGTGAGGATTAAGAATCAAAATTCTAATAGCTTCGAATTGGATCGATCGTATGGTCTGCTGAAGCCTAGTGGAGATTTGTCTGAAACAAACTGGATCCCACTGAAGTTTGATCAGAGCCTTCAAACCCAGATGGACTTCCAGTTAATCACCAAAGAAAAGAGACAGCGAACCAGGAACTTTGCTTTTATTGCTGTTCGTCAATGGTGTATATTCGTATTCATAAGATGTACCAGCATCTAGAGTGGTTGAGTTGGTTTGCTCGTGCGCAAATTCGGTTTAGTCAAAACTTTAAACAATTCAGAAGCATAGCAGTAAGAAGACGGACACTGGTAGATGCTAGCATTTCGTATTGCCTCTTCAGTACCAAATAACAATAACCAGGAACATATATATGACACTAATTGGATGGGGGGTGAAGAATAAAATAGCAAATGGGGTGGAGAAACAAGAGGACAGAATGATTAAGTCCATGGGAGTCTGAGGCTTACATATAATTGTTTTTGTACACACAACACTGGCTTGAGACGACTAATCGCGACCGCCTCGGCAAAACGCAGGAAACGCGGATTAGCGTGGCGCATTATAATTCTGAATGTTAATTCTGGATTAATCCGGTGGCCAGTGGCCAACATGTGCCTGGCGATAGAGGAGGCCGGAAGCTTGCGTGATCCAGGGACGAAGGGAGTAGACTGCGCAGTCACATCCTGAACCCATTTCGGCAGATGTTCCTTCATCCTAGAGTTCAAGCACCTATCGGTTCTGCCGATGTAACTTTCGCCGCAGTTACACACAAATTGATNATTAGTGTCATATATATGTTCCTGGTTATTGTTATTTGGTACTGAAGAGGCAATACGAAATGCTAGCATCTACCAGTGTCCGTCTTCTTACTGCTATGTTCAAATTTATGAAGGGAACCAACTGTTTTAAATTCAGAAGCAGTCCAGAACTGCTCACAAGTGGACATCAGAAACTGTCTCGACCTGACAGAAGAATTGCGAAATATATGTCAAATTATCCTGAACGGTCGAACGTCATGTATCCGACGTGGCGTTTGTGCATTTAATCATGTATGCAGTCTGTTCTGCTTATAAATGAGCTTAAATAATCAATTGACAAACAAGATGTGTGTAAATATATCTGTCTAGAGGTATTAAATAGAGCTTGTCGGAGTTGTAGAGTTCCCAGTCGGTAACAGAAGAAGTTTAGTTGTATTTCTAAACGGTTCGATGGTGGACGGTTCGATTGATGTGCAAAATCCCTGGGGATAACCCGAGGATATAGGTTCTTTTTTGCTGATAACACATGGAAGACTTTACAACCGTTCAATCTGTGTAAATATGTGGAAATCTTCTGTTCAGCGGGTGCGAAAATTGACCTGGTAACGAAATTGAAGATGAACGAACCAACTGGTACACCACAATTACCGAATGAAAATAAGAACAGGTATATTTATCCTTCACTATATGAGAGGAATACGGCTCTTCATCAATACCGCTGAACAATTACACAAAATTTTATTGAATTACTACTAAATTTGCAATGATTTCGGCATTAATCTTGAAGTAAGTGTACAGTCCATTGTCACCAACCTGGCGGCTACGGTCAATGTACTAAAGGATGGTTGTTCGTAAGATTTTCTTGGATGTGCCTCAGAGCAACCACTCTTATCAGCTCTACTACAAGTCCGATGTGGCACTTTGTATGTGTTAGATCTGAACAATTTGCACGACACTTATTTGTGTGACAAGTACTTCTATACTGCTGGGTGTTTAAACCAACTCCTTTTACGTTAATGCAAGTTTCGCCTAGATGTCTTTCGTATACAAAACGAACTAAAGATTTCTTAGTGGTGTGCCTACCACTTGATACGAATTCAGCTTCTGCTAATTGTCACACTGTTTCATGTATTCGTCAACATCTCCAGAGCAAAATCCAGACCATATGGATTGATAAGTATCAATAGGTGGAAAACCATACTCGAGTTGATTTGTTTTCCTAACACGCAAAGGGTCAAGTATTAACCATTGTGTCTGCCACAAGTATGTGATATGCGCAACATTTCAAATCAACGCTCACTATTCTGGTGCCGAAAATTTAGAGGAATTCGCATTTTAAAACAACTCTGTGTAGAACCTATAAAGGTTTTATTGCCGGGAGTGATGAACTGTTTGTTGTTTATGCGAGGGCGTCTGATAGGAAGTGTTTTAGACTGTTTGCCTTGATGCTAAGCTAGAGGTGTAGAGTTCTTTAGATTCAATATAAATAAATGTATCCGAACTCAACCAGGCGTTCACCATTTATTCATCAGGGCCACTAGTTGTGAGTATTGATTGGTTTAGCCAGGAAGGTAGGTTAGAACAAAAAATGGCATAAGGTAGGGTTTGGAACGAACATTATAAAACATCAACATAAGACGATCTATTTTTGTCTAACGAACATTCTTCAGATTTGAAAGTCAACACAATTTCCGTTATTCGTAATGTTGCATCTGACCAGGTTAAAACGGACTCGTTCGTGTATTTTTTGTCCGAATAACTCAGGGAATCGGCCTTGAATTCAGCGTCTCTGTTTTCACGGAGTTCGTGTGATGCAATTTTTATAACAACGTCAAAGGTTGTTAATCTCGTATGAGTAGTCGCGTCCGTACCAACAATACCAATTCACCCCTCCCGCATTATAATCTGAATTGATTCTATCACGTGGTGGTCCTTCTACAAGTAAACATAACTAAGCTGACAGACATCGCGTTTGTATGTGATAAGTACTGGTGACTCAAATCGTAGATTAAATTCGAACACATCGACCGTACAACCGACGCTTTAGGCGGCTGCAATACCTCAGCACGATTTGAAATAAAACGGTACAAATTGCAGAAAACAGTACGACTGACAGACAACGAAGGAGTTTGAACACATTATTCTATATGTCGGTGATATGTGCTATATCCAGGTTCAGCTCATGAACAGGTACACTTCTCGAGGATACACAGAATTCAGTCAGTTATTTCCCTTTTTTCAGCTAAAACCACAGAAAATCTGCTGTAAAATGGTGCGCTTGATAATCTCAATTCTTGAGGACGGATCGTGATTTCTAACTGCGGACATTCCAGAAATGTAAAACACTGTAGGAATTGTTTTGCCTGGACACGCGTCATGTAATTCACTTACCAATAAAAAGTTTATACTACTAACGAGTAACATCTTTCATTTACGGAAGATGTCATGAAACTGTTTGGCACACAACAGACTGGCGATACTCTTCTAATTCTCGTTGAAATGGAAGATTCTCTTTCAGTGATTCAATTTACGCCGCACGATAGAACGTCAGAAGCCAAACGAAACGCTTATCCGCCGTTTTTTCGTAAAACTAAAAATTTTGTTTGAGGCATATATGAATATCTTTTGAGTTTGTTAATAATAATTTCCAATGGACGAAGTCTACGCAGGAAAACAGTAAATCAATAGACTCATTAGGGCTAACGCACATAATGTAAACAATGTCTATTCCGTTAACTCCTTTTAAATGTATTGATCGAACATGGAGCATTAAATAGTTGTTAAAGATGGTCAAAACGATCAGCTACTAGGGTCTACCAGAAGATAGTTAATGACCAATAACTACAGAGAAAATATGAGGTGTTCCATTGAGAAATAACAACGGCGTAACATTAGAATAAGTATGGTATTAAACAATGTAACGTATGACATCGGGTAGCAGCCAGTACAATGCGGTTGTAATACTTCATTTACGGATAAATGACAACATAATGAGGGAGAACCGACAATTAGATACTAGTATTAGATAATATGTATCACAATGTTTCAGGCACGAAATCTAACACATCATAGACTACCACAGTGGATGATGGATGAATCCCATTTACATATACTTGTGAACATTTAATATCAATCAGGCAAAACTATTCGTGTAGAAGTTAACTTATAGTCAGAATGCGAGTGGCGGCAACATCAGCAAGCATTTGACACGAAAATCACACTGCACAAGGTTTGCTGGAATAGTGAAACTAGACAGAATATGGCTGAATCTACAGCAATCCTGTAACAGTAGGAGTGAGTTCAACTGTTAAGAATCGCCAGCTGAACCAGTGTAAACTGGCGGAGTAGATTGGAGGATATGTCAACGTGAGAATTATTCTGAACTTGTAAGTCATTCACTTAATGAGGTTGTACAAGTCTCCACTTTGGTTATGCACCGTGTATCTTACTTAGGATGTGTCGTTCAGATTTCTGTAGACAGTGAATAGTAATTCATCTTGACATTTCTGATAGAAGTATGTGAAATTATCTGTACATTTGTGGCAGTGCTCTTGGCTAGCAGCCATGCTCCACAATGAACAGCGTAAGTCGCTGGTCGCACCGGCACTAGTATTGCTGACTGAGTTGAAATCGCCAAACACAGTTGCTGCATTCGGCAGGACATGTTGGAGCATTAAAAATAAGGTGTAGAAAAGGTAGTTTACCGAATGCGCACGTGACAATTTAACTATATGAAATCAAGTGGTCAAATGCATCAGATGTAGGTTAATGAGATAAACATGAAATTATGAATAGCGATTTTTCCCTCTCGGGCGAGATTACTGCACAACCTTCGCTGCTGTTTTCAATAGACAGTGATGGAGCAACATTTTATACGTTTATTGGCAGGTAATCAGTCGCTAAACCCGTAATTATTAGAAAATGTTTGTTTCATCCGTTTCACTCTGTGCTTTCGTTTCACTTATTTATTTGGTGTTTTCACTTCAGAAACATCTATGGTATATTTTTTACTCATCCGAACCAAATAACCGGATGTAGGATATAGTAAGGTTTTGGTTTTCTCGCCATGTTTTTCAAATTCCTGAAACAAACTGCTTTCTGTGGTACTAAATTTCATTCTAAAGAAGACTCACGGACAGAGAATGTGCGAAAGATATCTAGTCGAGGTAATTGATGTGGCATTTCGTGTGAGATTAGTAATTATCCTTGTTTACTCTGGTTTTTATTCCATTATGATAATTTCGAAAGAGACTGTTGGAAGCTTGCGATGAAGTAATCCCGACTTGTTGGAGTAACTAGATCAGGCGTAAAGGTGTCACTTAGGAGACACCGCGAAATACGACAATCAACCACTATTCGCCTTCTCTGTGAGAAATATATTTCAATCGTTCAGATAAATCCAGATACTACATCAAAAGTTAAAACCTGGTGAATAGGCTCGTTTTCTGTGTATTATCTCTAGGTCATATGCAACATAATAAATATGAAATTGCTTATCAGACCACGATTGTGCACAACTTTATACAGCATTAGTCTAGTGTCAGTTTTGGACTACGGACATTGTTACTACGGTACCGTGTCAGTTGCTCCAACGACGGTAGGCGATGGTAACTTCACGATTTGAACAGAAGACTTTTGCGCGCAAAATTAGAGTTTCGCCGCTGGATTCCCAATATGTCATGCCTAACGGCGAGCTCGTTGTGACCCCTTGTTGGTGGCATAACAAACCAAGCATACAAGATTGAGAGTGCCTACCGTATAAACGTTATGTAGATGATATTTTCTGTATCGTTTATATTAAAATTCATATTGGCTGCCCATTACCATTAGGTAATTTAGCTCAAAAGAAAACTGAAGTTCACCATGGGAGTGGAACAGGGTGAAAAACTGGCATCCATTCATGTGACACTAAGGAAACGTCGGAATTTGTCGATTCAATGAGATATGCACAAGAATCGGGAATGGAACGGCCAGTAAACCCATTTCTACGGTTTTGTTTCAACCAAAAATGAGAAGGAATTTGATGCATTGTCCATTATAGTGAATTTGCAAAAATTGCATTGATAACATGCTAGACAAAGAGCCCAAAATATTGTGTAAAAGGCTTCTTGCCAATGGATATCGCGACAAATTCATATCTCGGAATACGCAACGAAGGAAACTATTAGACCCTGTATTATTTGTCGGGAGAGAGACTATCCACACTAACTTGACTTACAGTGGTGAGTTACCACTTGTGTTGCTGACTAGAAGGCTCGAAGTCGCCCTGATGAGAACCTTTCGTCCTGCACAACACTGGAAGATTTCCGGAGCGATTTAGTCTCCACTTAGTCAACTCGGGTCGCTGGGTCAATGAGGATGTCACATTTAAGCCGATTCACCGCGTCACATCAGGAATGAAGAATATCGCATCCTTGAGGCTATGGAAACTGTCGGAATCCAATTGTGGAACTCTAATTTTGCGCGCAAAAGTCCTCTGTTCAAATCGTGAAGTTAACATGGCCTACTGTCGTTGGAACAACTGACACGGTACCGTAGTAACACTAACCGTAGTCCCAAACTGGCACTAGACTAATGTTGTGTAAAGTTTCGCACAATCGTGGTCTGACAGGCAATTTCGTATTTATGTTGCATATGGCTTAGAGATGATGCGCCGAAAAGGAGCTTGTTCGCCTTCTTTTGGTTTTTGAAGAAGTCTATTCAAATTCCCTGTTATTCTGGAACATTTGTGTTCATTTGAGTCTACTATCATATTTGTCAGTAACCTCAGATAGTTCTTTAAAAAATCTACCGTGTTCACTGTGTTCAATTAATTACATTGGTGGAGTCACCCATGTTAGACATTCTAGCAAATGTCGACGTGTTAAGAAATAATCACAGCACGCACAACTGAAAAAATTGCACATTGAGTTTCAAACTGCAATATTTACACAAAATGGCGATCTTTCTTCGGATACTTGCGAATAAAATGACAAATGTATGTATTCTCGGAAACCTTTCGTAACCGGTGTGGTACATAGGTAGTCACAATGAACTCCCTTGCGTTTTACTTAACATGCTTTCAACAAATAAATCGAGAATCGTACGTTGTCGAACGGCAACTTGTAATATTCTGTGTTTCACATAGCTCAAAGTTGGCGTCGGCTGGATTGGTGAGAACGTACGTATATTAACTATAAATCTGTAATTATGTTTGATCCGGTGTTAAATTTTCTTATCACTAAGGTGAGTGCATTCGGTTATGAGGTGTGCACTTCTATCGTGTTTCAGCTCAACAGTTTTGGACTATCAATACTTCACTGGAAAGACCTAACTGAATATTGAAGATCAAGTGAGTCCCTTAAACTTGATGAATTACGTTTGTCGAAAAAGCAGTTTACGTATGACTTTTGTAGACTGCTGTTTTCAAACAATCTAAAGTAAATTAATCCATTTCAATTACTGTCGGACGCATTGAACTTATATGAATTTCTTGAAACCAATTATTTTCAGTTTAGTATCCAGGTTTATCCTAATTCTACCGTAACATTCAACCCGGTTAAAATCACGTTCTCCACCGGTCTTTGTATCAAAGTTTAAAATCTTCCGCACCTAGTTCAGCCTGTCTTGGTTAATAAACTGCTCCACACTGTTTGTAACAGACACGTACACATCTATGCAGTAATGGTCACGACTTGGCCGTTCAAAAGCTGTCTCATTTTGAAATGAAAGGATTTTTACGGTCCTTCACTAGAATGCGCAGCGTGAACATAGTTCCGTCAGTTCAACTTAGCCAGTGTTGGTGCATAACTATCACTTTCAGTTTTACGTGTATTTGAGTGGATACGAACCACGACGGGAAGGTTTACATTCTCGTTTCGGCGAGTAACTGTCTGAAACAGACATGATACATACTAACTACAACACTGCGGTAAATTTTCACACACACTTACACGGATAGAAATGAGTAAATTCATGTGTTATGTACTACTCGCTTTTTTCTGCATTGAGATTTTGGTTCAAAAAGTCGGCTTTGGAAGCATCCAGTTAACGACTAGTTAGGGTGTTGACTTTGATCAGAAACTCAGTTCAGTCTGGCGTAAGCTTTTCAAGCGATCATTTGGAGAGATGCAATCAACTAATTGGCTTATTCTCAGCATGATCCTCTCCTAGTTTTCTTCGCTGGTTCCAAATTCGTCCATGGGCAGTAGGTGCCGAAAATTAGAATCGAATCGTTCCGATTAACGCAGAAACTCTCAGAATGTATCTGAAGGCCTATGGATGTAATGAAGCCACATCGAATCATCACTATCGCGAAGATACCATGACAAGTAAACGGTATTATACCGAGTGGTCTGAGCGTCATCAGCATTCAGCCAGCACATTCAGCCAGTCCACATTTTTCAGAAAATCGGTACACAAGTGTTAGGATTTGTGTCACAGGGCTTTTGATCTACACTCCAGCTGAGGTTATAGTCGCATACCTGATTAGCAGGTCACGTATTTTGGACCAGGGCTAATTTGTTGGTATATTCACACTGCATTTGTAAGTTTGTATATCATTCCTGTACACGTTTCAAAATTGAGACTGTTAGATGACGGAACTCCAGGATGAATCGGCGTATGTCAGTAGATACTCGAGTCTTTGCTACTTAACTATTGACGTCTTCAACTGTCCGACACATTTCCGGTATATATCATCAAACTAATTACAAATCGAAATTTGGCGTTGTATTTCATGATCTTACCCCTGCCGCCCTAAACTAAGATAATGACAATTAAACGAATTGAGCAAACGTTACATGGCGAGAAATAATTATTTGTAAGCACGAGGTTTTTCTCTATCACGGTGAGCCAATTTTTACTTTGACTTCCCCATTTTTTATGTCCCTGGTTATTTTAACATGTAAAAAACGAACAGCTTACACTTTCCTTCTTCGGACCGTTAAATTTAAACCTCTGGGAATTTTTCAAATTTTAGGCTGAAAGCTAGCACGTCCAGATGGCCACTTTAATGTGCCCTGTTGACAGCCGATTGAAAAGGTTTACAGGTTACCTTGTGCTGTGGTTCAACGATGAACCAGTCAGTGTACAACGATTTGTTCCAAAAACGACAGAAATAACGGTGTTCAAACAAACAATTTTGTTAACAAAGGCAGAGGCTGTTTGTAGCAAGCAAACATACTATGGGAATACTGTAGCAGACTTGAATGGTTGAACCACAAGCAGCCTCAAATTTATCTACCTAAACTGTAGGGCGCCAATCTTTTACCGGTGTCAAGATTGTGATCAGACGGCGGTCCAGTCATGTAGAGTAGAGTGGAACAAATTAGCTCGAATGGTAACTTGAACACATCTGATATTTAGACCAAACTGTGTATGGGTTAAACGAACAACACGATTAAGTGGATAGTAGTCAACTTTTCTATAAGCGTTTCCTTTCTGACGAATGAAAGGTACACTAATAACCACTGTTATTTTCCTTCTAGACTGCAATCAAATAAACCCGTTGACGACGTGGTTAGTTTCAGATGACGAACTGAAGATTACAGTAGTTCGCTTGGAACCACGGGCAGGATAAGTTCGGCTGATAGTCAGGATTTGGGTTGTGAGCTCTAACTTACGGGCACCTGATCTACAGTTTCATAGTCATCACAACGATGTTAATACAACACGGTTTGCATATTCGATTGTAATTGTGTCCTAAAATGACAGCAAATTCTCAAAAAACTATGTACATACTTCCAGCTAGTGATCACGGAACATGTATTTACTAGTTTTTTCTCATTCGGCTTGAATTGATATACATGATAAATAAACTGGACACCGATGAATAGTGTTCGTTATTTTGGGTGTCTAATTTGCTTTATCGTACCAACTGATATCATCTCAGAGTTGCCAACAGATTTCACACCATGATAAATTTTTCAGTAGGTCCTACTCGTGAAGTGAGACTGTAGGCTTTTCTTTAAGTCTTATCTATATGGTGCTTATCTTGAAACTATCAAAATCTTCATTTAGCCACAGATAGCTGTGGTCAGTTATCAATCCTCTATTTCTCGTGGAATCAATAGGCCGAGTTTTACCAGATTTCGGAGTTCGCAGCCGTCTTCACAAATATCCTCAGCAAACAGGCGAGCTAGGTATGAAAAATTGGTTGAATAACTTATGAAGAAACACAGTCACCGGCTAACAAAGAATGCTGTCCGGGGAAACGCTTTCACCTCTTGACTTACAGTGTATATGAAAACGTTGTTAAATTATAATTGTTTTAATAAGTATGAGCTTTTTATTAGTACCGGGGTAACCTCGGAGTTATCCTTAGTAAGTTGAAGATCTGTAGACCTTCTGAAAAGAAACACACTGTCGGGGGACTCCAAGTTGTAGCTCGAGACAGTCGTGGACCCACCACAGATTGAAAGGCGAGCACAAACTGAATTTAAAAACAGTACGATTATCTATGCAAGGTTCTAGCCGAAAGTCAGAATAAACTAAGTGGTAGTAAACCGTTCAATATATTACCAGGCCCGCCAGGGTATTCTTGGGCATGTTAGGTCCGGACAACAGCTTGGAGGTTTGTGCAAATGGCACAACTTCACAAATATTGTTTTAGTCACATTCAACGGTGCGTGGAGAAGCGCAGTTTAGGGAAGAAAAATGTACTCGAGAAACTGTCGTTTAATCAGTCAATTTTAGGCCACCGCAAATAACGATTTAACATTAATTGCCCCTCAGTATTTTCGAGCAGAAGAAACTTCGGTACACGCTACACCAGTGTCACTTGAGTCATTAGGCGCACGTGTTCAGGATCTCAAGTAGATCCCATGACATTCAGCGCGCGCATGTTTAGGGAATATCTCTCATTCTTTTCACGGTTTATTTCATAGATATTGGTGTAGCATGGTTCGGGGAGTAACGATATTGCTGAGTAAACCATCCACTGAGTTCCTTAAACGGATGTAAGTCCGGTTCCAGCTTGCCAGAATGATGTGTGAAGATTCCTTGCTAACTGATCATCACGGTTTACTGTCTCTCCATGCATGATTCTACATATACAGTAGGTAAGGTACAACAACATTGTCTTACCCTTAGTTCCTAAAGTTGGGTAAAGCACCTCCGTTGCAATCCTAGAAAACTGTTTCGCCACACACCTAATGGATGCAAACATTTCCTTACTTCGTAAAGCGACTCATTGGACGCAGATATTATTACATATTAAGTTTCCTTTTGGCGGTAGTACTTTAATAGCAAGTATGACGCGAATATCTGCTTGAAACGACTAACTGAGAACTGGTGAACAGCTGTTCTAACTCAGCTGAGTTTCAGCAGCATCCTGTACGCCGTAGAATCGGACCCACGATACCTGTGACTAAGTGATAGGTTGTAGTCTAAGCACTTACTCACCAGACCAGGACGTCTTGTCCACCAGAGTTGCAGGAAAGTACATGAGTTACCTTTCTTAGACGTGATCTGACTGATAAATGGTCTAGTGTTTGAACTACAACCTACTGCCTATCCGCCGCTCGTGGGTTTGATTCTTCGGCTTGCAAGATATTGATGAGCCCCAAATGGATAGGAACAAATGTCTACCACTCCGCATCTGGCTCCTCAGCTCAGAGCTGTGGTGGGTGTTTGCTCAGTTTCAGTGCATAACCTGAAGGATACACAACAACTAAGGAAATTAAACAGGCGTATATTGTTCACCTATTCGTGACTAGTATAATGAAACAAGTAGGGAACAGCACAGCTATCAAGCATTCGAAGAATAGCTCTGTCATGTACGTAACTGTGATATGTTAACGGTGGTTGTGACTGGTGTTTAGAAGCCACTGTTTTTGGGAGTGTGAATCGTTAACGCCCGATCACAAATGTCTGCAACAACCATGAGCCGCCGAAGATATATGAAGTGACAGAGCAAAGGTCAATTAAGTGATAAGCGAGAATCTATTTTAAAGAGGTTCCTGATCAATTTTCGGGAAAGTTGATTGTAAAATTCGAAATCTGTTTCTTATCGCATATTGGCAGATTCCAACATCGGCTTTGGGTATAACCAGCCGTCACGTAATCTCTATCACATTCCACCACTCATTGTTGAACCAAACAACATACAAAACAGAAAGTAACTCTCCGAAGCTCCCTCTATGAATGTGTGATCCATACTTTACATCACATATAAGAAAGACACGACAGCGGTTGACGTAACACATGCACAGCTGCGACAGCTGCCTACCTAATGTAGCAAGACATGGTTTATTGTTTTAGGGATTCAAAGGAGGATGTTGCAACATGTATTGCAAGCACGTGTGCACTGCACACGAATGACCAACATGCTCATAAGGCGGAAGTTTAAATCAACTAGAGTGAATTCAAGTCATTAAAAGGGAATACGTTGGCTAAATGCACCCAGACACACATGCATCGAAAGAGCTTCCCCAAAACATGGGAACCATGGCGGCAACCAGATGTGAAAATATAACGGGGGTAGCCGTGGGTAAGGGATTCAAACAGGACTACTTTCTAGACCGGTGGAATTCCAGGTAGTCCTTTCGGCCCCTAATCTTATCTAACGACATATGGCAAGAAGGCTAACATGTCAGCTACAGCTCCATTAATGACAAAGTGATTACTGTTACTGCTGCGGCCGTTGTTATATCGGAATTCACAACCATAAGCATGACGAAAAACAATTTTGCCTAGAAGACGGTCGTCTTTTCTTCTTCTTCCCAAAGGCAGTTCCGTCTATGTGGCACATGTGATTGCACCGATTTCCTACCCACACTGCCATCTGGACAGTAGGTCGAAATCCGTTCCCAGTGCAGCCACCTGGCGTTAGCAGGGGACATAAGAATAGGCTGAAAATCACCTGTCCTCCCAGTTTCTTGCCTTCGGCTAGTTTCCAAGGTGAACGAGTGATGAATAACCCCAGACGGTCAGAAAACAGTGTCGATTCTAGGAGCACCCTCCAAGCCGTCCTGTTGTTGAAAATAATTTCCCGTTTGTCGGTTGAAGATAGAAAGTTTTAAAATGACTCTGAACCACCATCTACTGTAGCGTTCCAATCAAGAGCAACTTGAAAGTAACAAGCAAATCCGTTGAGAAAGCGTTTACAGTAGGTGAATGGAAAAACCTATCAGAAATATTCAGTAAAAACCTGTCAGGCTAAATATTAGTGTACTGCTGTATACTCAAATTATTTAAACAAAAACGTGAAGCTAGTTTGTAGAGTACATGGATTTATCTGCGAGGGATCTTCCTAAGCCATCATAATACGTCAAAACGTGACTCACATCCGACCGAGGAATAGAGTATATGAAATATTTACCAGTGGAACTGTACCCTGAACCAAACCAAATGAACACCGACTGAATAGTAGTTCTGATGTACGAATGATCTCCTTACCATACCATCTTAAAACTGAAGCTGGTAAAAGGTATCACTTTGCTCCTGTTTCGGAAGTTCAGCACCTGTGGTGTGAAATGAACTGCAGGCTGTTTCTCTGAAAGTCCAGGAAAACTAGTTATCACCAATAACTTTGCATTTCTTTAAGACAGTCATTCTTTAAGTAACAATTTCTAAAATACAACTACTTTCAACCCATTACGTCTGTTATCTTGATTCTAATCGTGGGCAAACAGTATTTATCTTGATATTCTGCTGGCCAAAAATTTCCGGTTTCTAATTTTTTCTCTTTCGGTAGCCAAGCGTTATCCAAACTCGCTTGCAACCATACTGATTTACGGTGTTATTTCTTGAATGCTGAAACATTCATCAATCCCTTCTGCATTTTAGTTTGAACAGCAAACAAAGGATGGCTTTACGAACTGCATCTTTTCAGTTGTTTATCTTCTGCCCATACAGCAATGTTGTTGCTATGGTAGTCTAACCAGCGCAATCAGTAGCAATTCCCCATATAAGCAGGTTCAACGGCTTCAAAACGAAGAGCATTTACGTGTCCAGAGTGACCGCTGAAGTCGCCAAGTGGGTAACGGTGAAGCATCAACAAATTCTGTCTTAGTGGACATTTGTACATTGTGCACTGGAATCTCGGCGGGTTTGACGGTGACCGGACTAGAGACCTTGAATCCCATAGACTGATCACAATGCAAGTGGTAACCAGGTGGATAGCCAGTTCATGTGAGACTGCGCTGCAGAACTGTTTGTGACGGAATCGTGCTCAAAAGCGATTTCGCGTTGACTCTGATCAGTTTTGTGGTTTACCATTAGTTGTGTTTTTCAACCAGATACCTGATTGTGCAAACAACATAACCCGCTTTACAGCGTCATATGGGCATTTCACGCCAAATGAAGTCGCCTATTCAGGTAGCGTAGTTAAGAGTTCTACTTGAACGAGTGGGCTGGACGTAAACGGATTTAGCAGTTGAGTCAAACTGTAGGTTAATTACCGCCTAGTAACAAAGTGTTCATTAAACCATCTCTACTTCTGATGTACTCGCGAAGGTATTCGAACCCCTGAAACAAGACCACGTTGCCACTTGTTTTTCGGACTGTGCCCTTTTTGTCATCGTACGACTGGTCTGTAATCAAGGTAATAAACATTTAACCAGGGTAAATCAACAGTACACATTCTATTGTGAGTTGCTTAACGGTTTAACTTAGTGAATGTTCCTTCGGAGACCCTAGCATCAGTAGGGAACACACACCTAATCTTATGTATATGAGGCATACTGCAATCCACTTAAATTGGTCAGAATCCAAAAGATACTCATTTTCTTCTCCGCAGAAAACCATCTTTCTGCACTCCCCAGGACATGTTTTGTGCTAACTTGAGTGCTTCATTATAATTCCAACCTGGTACATGGTTGACATGACAATTTTGTACCGGAAAACAGGCCTTGGAACACAAACCTTTTCAAGTGCAATAGAATATTTGTGCGTTTTCTACCTTAGTGTTTAGTCTCATTCACTTTGTTCTCCAAAACCTCTCGAGCTACCTAGCGCGAGGTTGAATACCGAACAAAATTAATTTACCTGTTTAGCCTTAAATGAGTACGCTTCCCCCGATTTCTAGCTGTTACTGCCAACATTGCCTATATTCTCTCGTTTAGGTCAACTGTTCTCATGAGCCACGTGAGAGAATGTGCCTTAGCTGATTTCGTCAGTTTGGTTGTAGGTATTGTTTACAGTGGTCAGTTGACATATATGGGGTTCCCAAAAGACATGAGTTCATTTAAAGGCTCTGCTGATGGAGATGTTCGAAATGTCTTGAATGTGTTGCGTAAATTAGTCCGTGGCGAAAAATTCACCACAAAGTGGGTACGTTCTGAAGAAAATGTACCTTTTCGGTGCAGGCAGCCTACGAATCACTTTATCCACCTAAGTATCGTCATTTTGTGATGTTTCGGCAGTGTTAACGAGTAAACACTGATGGCTGAAGAGGCAGGGTTACATTCCTCAATCAGTGTGACCTCAGAAAATGTTCGACTTCTATCTTTCAGTAGGATGTGTGCTACTTCTGGTTGGTCCAACCTGCTGCATCGATCTGCGTAAGGTATTTTAGCGGATTCCTTTTTGTCAACTGTTTTTGCTCCCGACAATCAACGCACATCGTTTGGATTCGGTGATATTTATTAACACAATTCAGAGCTTTCCGACAGAGAAGAGAGGAATAATGAAGTTACATACTGTGCTGTGTTCGGGCGACGCCCAAAGTATGTCTCTCGTTGGAGTCTAAGTTCTCCGGAAGTTCCATGAAGGTCAAATAACAACTTGTGAATGAGAAATTCCTCATTTGACACAGCCAGCTATTTCTATACAACACGTTGCTTCTCTTGTGTTTCCGTGTGGAAAGTATATTAACGTCCAGTGGAAACCGATTACTAAGCAATTCCGATGCAGCCACGTGAAAAATAAACAATCATTTAGAGCAGTGACCACGACACGTTGAGCACCAGGTAAACAAATATGAATCAGTGTTTCATGTGGATATACGGATTTTGTGCGCAGCAGTGTGAGAAATCGATTGGGGATCGATGCAGCCTACCGCAACATCACAGAACACCGTGTTCAGTAACAAGTCTGCACCAAGTCGTTTATAATTTTTATCAAATAGTTTTGACATTCTCGGTCTCAATTTCCGTGACTTCCTTGTTCCAGTTGTTTCCCGCAACCTGCAGGCAACGGTGCTGCTACCTAGCTGGAGTGAAATCCTTTATGCATACGTGTTTAATTGGTTTGGTTATTAGGGTATGTCAAATTTGTTTCGTCTAATTTGCCTTTATCGGTTGATGAAACTTCAACAGGACTGTAAACCTCAACATTAGTTGATGCCTCCCCGTAGTTCTGGGTCTGAAATTCATGGGTTGAAGAAAATCGTCGGGCTGTAGTTTTGTGTTTTTTCATGGACTGATCTGCAACTTGCGAAAGTAACTAGTCAATGATTCGTTGGTTGAAAGTTTAGCCTTTTGAATGAATACTCCTTCTGTGTAATTGCCAGTACAGGGTCTTAGAAATGCGCAGATATAACTGAATTTTAGTATTTGAGACTTTTAAAGGAAGTTTGTGATTATGTGGAATTTTCCCAGTCACACAATTACTTGTTATCTGATCAGTTGAATTTTATAATTACGGACAAATAAACATAGACCGTAGGTTTGAAGCCGTTAAGTTCGTGTCTACGTTTTGTGAAACGCTACAGCACTTGCTGCAAAATATCACAAGGTTTTGTGGTGCATATCCCAAACCGATATTTGGCTGATTTCGTTTTTGTTTGGACACATAACATGATGAAAATCGGAGCGATTTTGGAACCATTATTATTTACGCTGCAGGCTGAAGCCCATAACAGACTTTCAAGCATTAGTTGTGAGGGAGTGACTGTCATTTGTAAAAACGGCGGCAGCTCCGGTTAGACCTTTATCCAAACGATGTCATACAAACTAGTGATCTAAAAATTCGGATTATCTATTTGATGTAAATTCCCACGCATACCTTTTCTGAATACTCATTAGGGTCTCAGGTTCATAGTTATGGAAAATTCAGATACTGATCGAACACATCCTCTTCTGTTTATGTGTTGCTCAACCAACTAGGTTTACAAAATATGAGATAAAGATGGAAAAATCGTTTTCAGACCCAGAAAAAGAGAACCCTTAGTAGGGAAAAAACTGGAGTTCACTACACAGACTTCGAATACAGAAATACACTGAAGAAACTTAGTTGCGAACAATTAGACAAATAGGGACAGACAGTCGGTGGCTGGCGAGGCAGCGTTGAAAGAGTGGTGAAGAGACGTGTACTTCGCTTACTTGAAAGTCGATCCTGAAGGTTGGCACCTTCTCTTTGCATACCGGTTATGTGAAGAAGCGATCATCTCAAAATTACGTGTTTATTTTGCGAATGACCAAATTCCGCCAATCCTTCGGGTAAACGTTACCTCACGGTTCGATGACTCGTACTTCTGTGACGCATTTAATCAGAAACGAATTGTTTTTATTGACGGATTAAAAACCTGTATGTTTATTTCTTACCAAAGGTGTCCAAGTGGATTACACATTGCGATGATAGCTTCACGGTGAATTTGTCGAGAACCTCCTCGCAAATTATTCATTGCCTCCTTGTTTACCAATTCTTATAAGGATTCAAGTTATCCGTTTCTTATATTCTTGGTTCATTCTTCATCTAAACTTTCTACATACTGGTAAGCAAGTAAACTGTAGAAACGATAAAGTTAATGCGGTACAGCTATTTTAAGTCAGCGCAACTTTTGTAGCATTCAAGCGAGGGATCTGTGTAAACGCAAGTATGTTTTACACTCACAACGAATTCAAGTGCCATGTCTTCTATTCTTACCGCAGGAGTGCCATCTTTCACGAATACATTTGTGAATATGACATTACTGTCCACTAACATTAATTTATATTCATTAATTACAACTATTCATTAGTAATGAATTTATTATAATAATATTCATTAGTATGCACATTGTGTAACCCACGTGCTTCGCCGTTACTATGATCACCGGGAGTTTTAAGGTGTAATAACCAAAGTTTCATTCTTTGTCGGATCGAATTCCAACAGAACAAAGTGAATCTACTTAATAAAGCCCGCCTACCGTTATACTGGTTTCCATTCCGTTTGGTTTCCATCTTCTCCGTGTTCAATTTATTCAAAAACTGCAAGGTTTCAGGGTTATATGATGTTCAGATTTCACAAACCTTACATATATGGTTGCATTTTCCCGCTAAGCGGAAGCTCACAAATTTCGAGAATGTGTGGAACGAATTAGCTGTGTAATTTGTTTTTTGTGCTAATCACTCTACTGGAAAGACCAAAACTGCCCTATGTATTAAAAATATTCATATAACCTCAGTAGATCTTTAGGGTTAACCGGTCCATCCAGTAACTAGAACGTTCATCTAATGTGTTCTGAAATGATCACAATTAAATCCGCACACATACAATGATGATATTATATCAGTCGATAGAATGTGTGGTGTCAGTATCGTTATCTTACCTCAGAACGACGCCTGTGAAAATTTCCTTACAATCCAGCGGTTTGCTTTATCGAACTGAACAGCAAACAAACCAAAAGAGAACTGTCTCTTGAGTTTAAGACCGTAACCCGCTGCTTTTCTCCACGAAGATTACTTATGGCAAACGTGTCCACAGTATGACCTCAAAGAAGACTGTACATTTTAAAATTGAGTATTTTGTTTGAAAGAAAATGGTATTTTTCAAACAGCATTAGGTTACCTCTGCCAGAACGGAATTCTATAACATTTTGGCTAACGTTCATCTGTTTAGTTAAATCTACATGAATGAAATCTTAATCTGTGCCAGGAAACCTTAGCTAACTTTCAACAGTACGGTTTTATAACTCGAAACAACAGACAACTTACACTACAACAGGTACTTCTGACTCTCATTCACGCAACAACTGTCAAGGGTTCTCGGCGTGCTGCAAAGCACGTGGTTGTGGATAGTACTGAAACGTGTTACAGTGTTTTGACTATAGTCACTACCAACACAACCAAATGGTATATTCAGCACACAAAACAACCCTATTCTGTTAAGTAAATGATTTCACAGAAAAGAATCAACGCGCTGTGAGTCTCAACTTGAGCATGACTCGGACCAGCACTACAATTTTCCTGTCAAATCCAGTCCAACTAACTGCACTGATGACATCAATGACAGTGTTATCTGTTGACTGTTGGGAGACATTCGTCAACGGAAAGCAAGCGAGTTTGTCTCGTGCAACCCTAAACTTACGTAGATTTTGAAGATTGGACCTGGTATCGAAATTACCAACCCGTAACTCATCCGGATGTACATTCAGCGGTTAACAGATAAGTGTGTGGTGTTTACGTATTAACTTGGTAAAACAAGATGAAAACAGACATCAGCCTTCTGAGAACTACACGTTGCGTTTCCTTGTGGTTCAAGCTGGAGTGGATGTGTCCAGTCACATGTGAGGTGTAACGTCGTCGGCCAAGCAACAACGGGGCTAGGAAGTGGACAGTTCACAGAAATGGTCAGGGTAGTTTAATCGCTTAATCTTTAAAGTTTAACCTCCGGCTTCTTCAATTTACTGGGTTTTTTTGTTATTTTCCTGTCAAGATCAATATCAAGAGAGTTACTGAACTGGACAAACAGTTTAATGGGGGTTTGATCCAGCACTGTAGAATACAGGACAGCATTCTCTATCATTTGTTTAGCCCAACGAATAGAAAGTAGACGTAATTGCCACACCAAATCAGTCATATTTTCTTGACTTACGTTCTCTCTCCCATACTCAAAACTGGGTAGTAGATAGAACTATTTATTTACTTACGGTTGTCCGTGTGTGTTTAAAAGTGGGCATATTCATGCATATCTCAACTCTAACCGAATTTGTCCCTCTCGCGTATGACCACGTTGGAGAAACAATATCTTAGGGTGATCTATTCTACAACATTATATACATTTATATCCATATCTTCGAAACAGCCAGTTGTTCAGTTGTATTCACTTTAGTTGCCAGTGATCAAGCGAAACTAATGGAGTTGAATCGATCGCATCAGCTCACTACCATGATGAGTGATGTGACCACTGTCGATTCAGAATAAGGACAGCTTTCCGAGTTCATCATACTGCACCAGAGAAACCAGTATGTGTAATAAGTTAATATGTAGCAGCAAGCTAGAACACTTTTCCGAAATAAATCACACGAGAATTTTTGGCAGGTAAAATATACTTGTCCGAGTTCTAATATCGCTTTTATTGTATGGGTTGCTATTCAGCAGCAAAAGGTTATGCGAGAGAAATATTTCTCATGCACAACTGACCAACTGCATCAGATTATCAGTGCTTTACGTAAAGAAGCTGATGTGAAACAATGAGCATGTCAATTCCAACCGTCTGTTTCCCTAAAACAAAGACCCAACCTGGTGCGGTACGTTCATGATAGCTCACGAACCCTTAACTCAATAACTAGTACTGAAAACACCAGCCATTGTTGACTAGTCTGTTAGAAGAAGACCGCTGCCAATTGAAAGTCCTCTAGAGCGTAACTGGTAATGATGCTTAAGATCAGTTAACCAAAGTGGCCAAAGACCTGGTTGCTTCATTCTCTGGATAACCAACGCCAGTCTATTCAAGATGAGTACAGGCTACCCGATTAACTGGATGCTCTTCTCTGAAGTATTTCCATAGAAATGAAGTAAAACCGGGTATACCTTCACTGCCGGCCAAACTGTTACACCCTCTACGGAAACTGTGGCGACCGTGTTTCACTTCCCCGTGTGCGAGCAGCCACTCCGTTAAGTGGTCATAGTCAAGGATAACGTGACATCGATTCCGACCCTCGTGCCTCTCATTGCGATAGTTCGGCATAGAGCACATGTAACAAGTGTAATATGTAGGGTTCCCGCAACAGGCTGTATGAATTGCCATATCAGCGGACAGTTTCATATGTATGGTCATGGAAGCACTGGGGTGTTCAGTGAACTGTGTCTTAAGCAGACGGGCGAATTTCCCACAGTAAGCTGTTTTCCACAATTATAAGGAATCGTAGTTCGCAAAAGTATGGAGTGGTGGGGAAATGCTAAACGGAGGTTATAAGAAAGTTCATCTTTGTGAATACATTACAGCTGTGAAAATGATTGCTCGCGAGGAAAGCACTTATTGGACGTCCATCGTGACCTACTAAGTGTGACCACATTGATAGCCGACAGTATATGAAGTTTCAGAAGGAGTTGCTCGTCGGTAATTGTCCTGATGAGGTTTTGATCGTACAGTATGCACACGACACCAATATTTATGTCTTCCGTAATAGGAGTATACACACCTTCCTGGCGCTGACTGCTTCTGTCCACCTAACATCGGCACGCATTGTTCTCAGCATCACCATTATGCCGTTAGGTTGAATAGTATTCTGAGTAAATAAACTATGATGACAGTTCAAGAATTAGATGTGTAAAGCAATTTAGACCACCTGATTCGTAAGACTTTCGATTCCTATAGCTGCGGTACGTGTCCCAAGAAACAACACACAAAAGCCTGTTGCTCGTCTGTTCACTAGTCTGTCGCCCGAATTCCCCTGTGCCTTATGAATAACATAATCGTGTGCTTATTCCGAAACTTTGATGCAGTATAACACATACACTTTCTCTATTACACTTCTGCAATCCCTCATCTGTCAACATGTCAATGAATGACGGTTACCTGTCTCAGCTTACTTATGTCGACGGGCTCAAAGTCACTTTAATTTTAATTCGTCTATTTGTCTTACCCGACGGATGTAGACAGCCAGATCTCCAAACGACTACCTGTCTTGTTCCATTCGACAGTTTCTAACACAGTTGCTGTGTTCTCTCACACAGGCGAGACGATTTCTATCGTAATTTGTAGCAGACAGAGCTCGATCTAAAAAAAACAGGGAATCCGCTTCATCGTCTACCCCCCCCCCCAAAGTTGACAAGAGGTCAACACTTGTATGGACAAATTTGCAACAGGGACACATACCAGTAAGCAGAACGGATGGAGAATTTGATAATAGTTTTGTCTGTCAAATTTCGTGGGTTCAACCACTACATGGCAGCCGTTTCAAAACGAGATTTCAAGAAAAATGAAAAAACCGCTGGAATCACTTCTACCTTTTGAATAAGTAGAGTTTTACTGAATGTGGAGTTGAATGAAACAAGAGGCAAAGTAACACCGATATCTACATCTGGAATGGCACAGAAAACGTGTCTGACTAACCCTAGATCGAATCATGCCAGTGGACAAGAACAACAACATAACTGTTCAACGATCGAGTAGGCTGAATCCGGTGGACACTAATTACTACCACCATTCTATGACACAGATAACGGACACCTTATATTCTCCCTCTAAGAAAATGGAGCGCAAGACTGACTAATCTGGGGCTGTGACCTGGGAAGCCGAAACCACTGGTGCATTCTACCACGTGGAGGAAGTGATTTAGTCGAAGGGTGCTCAGTGAACTGTCTCTCTCAAGCAGGTAGACGACTGCCTTCGTTGTTCGTTGTTCAGCTTGTCCTGTTGGTGGGCTTGTTTACTTCACTTGTTGACCCACGGCGAATAGTGTTCACAAAATATAGGGCTTAATGTAAACTGTTCCACAGGAAAAGGTGACAGGATCGTACACTGAATTTTGTCACACAGGCAGTCAGTTTGCTTTCCAGGTGTCCTGAAGTCCGATTTTGATGATCGTATAGTTTGACGACACAAAATGTTTTGGCAAAATCAGTTCATATTCCTCCTTTATATCGGTAGCAAAAGACGACGGGTTGTCTGCCGTTTCTTACTGTTAGTGCGAAATTCCGAGAATAACTTCTAATCAATGTGTATAAAAATAACCACATAATACTTACAACTCCGCAGGAATCTTTATCACGTGCCCAATCAAGGAATCAACAGGATGTCTACTGAAATAGATGTTACATGCATTTAATCTCTTGAAATTTTGAGTAACCCCTCTGTACAACAGTATCCGATTGCACACCTATAGTCTTACTTATTAATCAGCTAAGTTTATTTTGTAACATTTTTAAATCAGCGGAATGAGTTGCACCTGATCAAAACATCTGCCGCACTAAAACGCAATCAAGGGATGTGTTTGTTTTCAAGTTGACCATCACTCACATTTGATCGCAGCGTTCGCATTCAGATAGACTTTCCAGCCAGCCTCTTTCGAAAAGAAGCACTAGACTCGAGTTTCGCTCTCATTAGAGCTCGTCAGTAGTGCATATCCTTGCCACGGCCGGGATTTGAACTCCGGACATTCCAATCATGAGGCAACCGTGTTAACCACTGCGCCATTGACCTCACATTAGGCACGACCGAATCATCAAATCTGAACGCTCAACCACTCTCGCTTGTGAGCAATGATCAGGTTGCCCGATCGTCTCGAGAGGAGACACAGTTACTGCCTGTTAACTCCAATCGATAACCCCGCGATTAGGACTTCCGAGACAGGTCGAGATCACTGAACTCATTAAACGTGCAAGGCGATATTCTTTAGATTACTGATGAGTAGTCGGGGATTTGGTTTATTTTCAAGTTGACCATGTGTTTGTCACAATGGATATCGGATGACTACTCTTGAAATTTGTAACTGTCAGCCAACCTACCGAATAAGTTCTTATGCACATCACAGCTTTGCCCGAGTATCTGGCTTTGGACACTTTCTTACCAGAAGAAATTATATATCGGTTCTTAGGGCAGAAATAGGAATGACGAATCAGTAATTTCATTTGAACTGTAGTACTCTTGCGTTGAGCACTGCGGCTGAAGGAATCCACGGACACTAAGTTTAGTGATCTACCTAAGCGGATCACAATGGAATGATCATTAGTGCCACAATTCTACCTTCGTTATACGACTTTTCTCCAACCTTTATTGTATAATATGCTAAAACTCACCATTATATCAGCTAGTATCTGGAATTCCAGGTTACTGAGTGAACTTGTTTCTGCGAGTATCTTCTGGTGACCGCTGAGATTCATTGCTGAATAGCATTCATACGCATTCAACTCTACTACTGTAGGCTGGACGTCATTCAGTGGATAGTAAATCTTGGCTATTGAAGACGGTCACGCGCAGCACGTCCTATTTGAAACGTTAAACTTTTTGAAACCATTCCCCATCTTATCCGTCCTGCACTTCTCAGCCGTTGTTCTTACACTGTCAGGAAACCATTCACCAACGCTTTTCATATATTCATCTGGGAATTAGCCACCATAGCATATAGTAGTCCAATTGTATCGACTGATCACTCTGTGAGTAACAGTCAATAATATGCTTCAGGCACAGTCCCATTGTTCCACAGGCGCTAAACCTGTTTTTGGATCAGACAATATACGGAACCGAGAGGTGGATGGTTTGGCAAAATATCAAAATAAACAGAACAGCTGAACGGTCCGAAAACATCATTTAGCACTTACGCCTACCTAGCACTCGGCCAGTCCTCATGCACGCGTTGACAAGTACACACGCAATCCTTTGATTACGTTGGCCGAGTGTATGCAATTGGAATGCGGTCACTCGGTGAGTGTGTGGGAAACAAAATTGTCACACCATACGTTGTTTGAGTGCATACGTACATACACACGTATGTATTTGCCTTGCACGGTTGATTAGAGTAGAACGACATTTCAAATCCTAGAAAGTTAGTTAGTAAGAAAACACTTTAGATTTTGTTAGGAGAATTTCGATCATAATTGCACTTTTTCAACTAGTTAATCTTGATGACAAAATAATTGCGAGTGTTTTTGATGGACTGGTAAGTAATTTCAAATGACTTTCATCAAAGTTCTTTGAGTTTAAACGAGCTCAACTTAACCCGAGACCTGAGTTGTCGTAAGGGAATTCCACTCAGGCTAATTAAAGCGTGATTGAGTTTCGTGGATGTTCTTGTCGAACAACGCTTTCCCTAGAAGACAACTTACACAGCGTAACGTGATCAAACCCGTCGTGGACATTATCAAGTTTACTGGTACAAATTGGGAGAAGCTGTCAAAAACTGACCATGATAATTGTGACGTCTGAACTACAGACAATTCGTCGTTTATAAAGTACTGCCTCAAAGCCTATCAACAACTACATCCAGTTAAGAGATTGAAAATAACTTTTTGTTGTGTTAATTTTTGGCGCTTCCATTAAAGCTGACAAAGGTTCTGCTGTTTAAACTTACAACACTACTGATCCTACCACCCAAAGTTGGTGACAATAAAGGAACGTCATCAGCGCATTTGCGTTTTCTCTATGAAATGTTTTGATTTTATTCAAAAAAGGAGTGGCAGATTGTATACTTTTTTGTCGGAACAAAAACAGAACGGTTTCTGTTGCGGTGAATTGGTTTGTAGGCATAAACAACAAAAACACACTAAGCTGAACGAATATGGTTACTCAATTAATGGTACCTTTTGGCAGGATCAGTTGCGTCATCGATTTGTGAGAAGTCTGCAATTAAAAAATAACACAAATTAAAAGGTTAAATTTTGCTTGATGAGTAGTTAAAAAGTTTGAAAATTTGAAGACCACCTTAATAACGATTATGGGCAAGAGGATAAACACAACTAAATGTTTAGGGGTCGAGCAACCCTGGTTAATTTTAAACAGATTACTCGGAAGTTGACCGCAAACGTAGCATCACCACAGGCGGTTCTGTCAGCTCATATGGAGAAGTCAATATACTCAGGTTCTGTTGCCGTAAAAACTCACCAGTAACGCATATCCATGCCACGGTTAGGATTAAAACCCCAAACAAGCTTTGAACCAAGCTTTGACTTGTCTGAGTGTTGAACCGTTTTCGTCTAAATGACTAAAATGAGCTTCCAGCGAAGCAATCGTGAAAATTCTGCTTACATGTAAAATAGATCTGTTGAGGGAGTATTTTGAGAGGAACATTCATAAAAAGGAACTAAAATTGAAAGCTTTCAGTCATTAAACCTCTGAAAAATAGGGAGCACACAGCAGATTTTGAGGGATAGAAGTATGAACAACTGACTATTATCGCTATTCATACAAAAAATACTTTCTCCTGCGCGATTACAAGATAGAATGCGGTCAGCATAGATTAGGAGCCTTGAACCCGTATATGAGTAGTGACCGTAATAGGGTCCCAAAACGTGGTAGCTGGGTATTGTTTACATTAATTTGTCATGTGATCGGAAATATTAGCGTAGACTTGTAAGAGGTGGAAGAAAATCGTGATTTCGTTTTCATTCAAATTATCCTCGGGGAGAAATGTGGTTAGTTTTAAGCGACGTGCAAAAGTCTGTGGTAAACGGACTAGAATGCTGTGTTAGCAATACTGTGTTGAAACCCCCCACTACCGAAGCTGTTTCTCAGGGGACAGTGAACTGGAAGGCCATCAACTTATCCACACAGTAACATGCCGATGAATAGAATATAAAAATATAACACACCAGTTATTGAGAACCAGCAAATTTCCATCCGGCGGCTAACCTCCGGATAGCAACATCCACATCGGTTGAAACGGTGAACGCAAGTCTTATGAACAGTACAAATTAAGGCGAAAAATTTTGAAACCACGTAAAAATTGTTATGATTTTTTTTACATATTTCCTTATTCACCATGCACTGGCGTTCAGCAATCTTCGTATGCGATTTGTGTAATTAGTGAAGTGTACGCAACATGACGACTCGATTGATGAAGATTTTACGATCAGCTTGAAAACTTGTTTACAATGACGTATAGTAAAACAAGTTTCACGCAAAATTTCTAATAATGACAGATTGGTTGCAAAATGGAGTACTTGATTACCTGGCAATTCTGATCATGAATTGTCAATCCCGAGATCAACTTTATGACAGCACTCTAAACATCGTAAAGATGTTGTAAAGTCTGCAGAAATCGTAATTGAAAAGTGGTCGTTTCCCACTTTTTAGAATGGGAATCCATACCTGAAGCTACGAAAGGTCAATAACCACATTGTGGGTAAATATGACGTGAATCTGTGGTGAAATAACTATTTCAAGTCGGTTCACTTCAGACTGTCTGTCACTCCAAGTGAACGAATCCTATCGAACCTAGTCGGCGCGCAGTCGTATTCTCCGACCGTTGCGTGTGTGTCCAAATCTTTCTCCTAGGTACTGCTTTGCATCAGCTTTCGTCTCTGTCTTCTTATTAATAAAGTTGTGTCCCGCTGGCCAGCTACAGGTCGAATCATTCACAGTCGCTTTCCACGTTGACTGAGGAAGTTAGACAAACTATACATAACATATATATTTACATATATATATATAACATAAAACTAACTTGGTATTGAGAGTTTTGAACTGGTGTGCATCTTCAGCGCTAACTCAAAATACGCCAGTAGATGTTGCCTACTTTACTCGGAAATAGGTTAGGCAATCGTAGGCCGAATGATTCCAAGGTTCAGAAAGATAAGTTCTTGAGTCAGTGAGAAGTTTAACGCTGGTCACGGAGAAATGAAGCACTCTTGAGATGCGAGGATACACAATGGAGCGTCTCAAAAACCCACTACGTCTCTTTCTTGACAATGGAACTTATCTTACGGTGCAGTCGGTAAACTAGATTTATTATTTATGAGTTGGCATCCGTTTTTCGTCATAAAAAAATTAATGAAAGCGGTACAACCTTAAAGTTAGGCAGTGGGGCACATGGCCTACCTGCAACACACTCCGGGTTAGAGGGTGCTCAGTTAGAGTAAAGAAAACGTGAAAAAACATGAAACGGGCAAGCAAAGGGTTTCGTTATCGGGAAACACAATTATGACAGAAACTTAGGCTAAATTAAATATCGTGACAGAAACATAATTGTGACTCAGAAATGGCTGACAAGCACGAGACGAACGCAACTCAATATTTCTGACTTGCTAACATTGGTGTGGAGCTCTCACACAAATTCAACCTTATTCTGATGGATATGTTGAGTGGATTGCTGGATTAGTACCAAGGAAATTTACCAGGCCTTCGTTTGTGGTCAGTTATGGGTAGCGCTAACAGGACGAATTCAGAGTATACCCTAACAATATCGACCTATTTGATGCTGCATTTTCTGCAAATGCAGCGGTAGAGAAGGCCAAGGGTAAGTGGATGAAACTGCTGACGCCAACAAGTAAACACAAGGCCCCCATTGTTGTGTCCATAGTGACCCGGTTCAGGTAAACTGTTTGAACAAGCAAATGAGCAAAACTGAAAAACGTACCCTGTTTTTACGTTGTGCTGTACAAATCAGGTAAATATCCCTCATGAGCAGCGACCAAAACGTCCAGTTAGTTAGCCCACGACAAACGCACATCATTCGGTTGAAATTCAAGGGATTAACATTCCGAAAGATCACGTCACCTCTCACTCTTAACAAAACGCAATTAAGGAAACAATGGGCATTGGATCTGGGTAGCAAACTTTGGTAGCTATTAGCTCGTCTCCTGAAAAACGATTTGGAACAAATGTTTCTTAATATCGATTGTAAGCCACCGGATCAAGAAAGCATGAACAAACGCTCAGTGATGTGGTCTAAGTTCTACCGCTTACATCATCTTGTGAATCGGATAGCTGGTGTGTTCATTCTGTATTGTAACATTTTGTATAAGGTCATCTGGCGATTAAACACCATTGTGATTAAAAGGTCTGATGCACTACCTTTGTTCCTATGTTCAAAGCCTTGGATGATATTTTGGTACTGTCGGGCAGCACATAAAAGAAAAGTGAAATTTCAAACCATTCTTCCAACGGATCCAACTGTCAATGCTTCATATGTTAATCACAGTAGTAATGGTAAATCATCAATAATCACATATTTTGATGCATGAGCTGTTGATTAAAAAGCTAGTATGCATGGAATTTTGAATAGTAACGCCGAAACCTCTTCGAAACCTAGTAAGCTTTTTCAGCATAGGAGTGTTTGTGACGGCATTATGAGGTGGTATGTGGTACACAAATGTCCTTTCATTTTTCAAAATCCGCAGTATTGCGAACAGTGTTCACTTTGGATAGCAAGTATTTTAACAGGGAAATGCAGCCCTACACAGTGTAGGGTCATCAGAATAGCAGTCAACATGTTCACTTTAAAAACATTTGCGCCGAAGTAAAATATATAAATCACACATAGGCGGAAATCTGTCCACGTTACTCCAATATTCTGTCGCACCATCCATTGTATAATCGTACATATGTCATTTTTAACCCATCTCAGTTGTCACCTGCTAGATGAAGTTTTTCTCCAAATTGCAGGTGGTAATAAAGGTGGTTTTGATAGAATTAGGTTACAATTGTGTTTGCATGTGACCATTCACATCATAACCTAGATTCAAGCAATGTATCCACAAGCATTTGTGTGTGTGTGTTCAAAAGTGAAGAAAAATTAAAATCCGACCATGAGTTCACATCGCACTGGACAACAGAAAACGTCAGGTCAAGGTCAGACAAATTGTCTGGGTCACCAAGTTGTGCGCATATAGGGTAGGATGAGAATCGTGGATTAGCACCACTACGTAGATTAGGGATAGCTTTGGGTTCTGACCACGTCCTTGATTAAGATGCGTTTCTGTGCCTAATTTCTATTACTACCGCCTGTTGTGCCAACGAATAAATCAACCACTGGGATGTATATTCAACCATTATTTGCTTTCAACAGCGTTCCCTTTTAAACGTCTATACATAACACAACAACCATAAAGGAAGTAAGTCATATAGGTTTCCGGTGTTGAGTTTCATCGAGTTAGAAAAGGTGTTGTAGCTGGGTCATCACCCCTCTCAATAATAATATCCTCATAGTGTACTCAAATTACAGCACCTTTTGCTGTACAAGTAGATTTGCTAGTGTGATCATGTTAAATTGAACAAAAAGTTCTTACTGGTCAGTTGCACTCATTAATGAACTATTAAACGCTTAGCGTTTTGTTTACACACGTCACTGGATTAATATCACAAAAATAAAGGAACAGACTTCGTGAGTCGACTAGATTGGCAGTGACAGCGAGGAAGCTATCGCTTCACTAATTTAAAGTCACTGTCATTCCAACTTATTACGTTGACCAGTGATTGAGTTTTCGCCCCGGTTTATTAACTTCCAATCTCGTGATTGGCAAATAGGTCTGCAAACACACGCACAAATGCGCACACGCTAAACGCGTGCTCACTTAAAATATCTTACCAGAGTATCCACCGTTCGCATGACCATTGTCCACATGTGCCAGCAGACGGTCGGTCTATGTGTTTGCTGTTATCTGATCGGAAGTGTAGCCGGACCGTAGGTTTTTACTTCTCAGTGTTCGACGGTGAAATTAACTGGTGAACCAGCAGTTCCAAAATTCAAACCTGGACTTCCGCTGGGCTAGTGTCAGTCCCAGCGCTGCTGGATTTTGGTGCGTTTGGAGACACATCTACAGAGATATGTTTAATTGTGTTTCCTGGTTGGCTAACCGAAACGTATTCACAGAAATTTTGGAAGTGAAGTGACGCAGGCCACAGACTGATAATTTCATATGCTCTTTTGAACAACCCAGATGCGATCAGCTTGTCTCAATCAGTTTGCTTCATGTACAATCCGTGTTCCGCAATTGAGCGAGAGGCTGTCTGAGTTCATTCACTAAATTCACCTTGTATATTGAGGGTAACAATTTCCACTGCGAATGCATGTTTGGTAAATTTGTAACGTAGGACTCTACAGGACACGAAACGTGAAATGCACTTTTACGTACAACGTAACTTTAATGTTTATGCAAATCCACCTGACGTGCATAACACATGATAGTGTCATCTGCATTCTGGAACCTTCATAGTGAGCCCAGTTGTAATTCATATACGCATATTCCACCGCAACAAACTTTTATTCCCATTAGTTAAAAAAACCGTTACTCCGACAACAAGTAGATGTTCAGACTTTTTCGTTAGATGTCATCCTCACTTAGGAATACTTTATTTACACAGCAGTTGACTATTAATATAACGTTAAAACTACCAAACTAGACTACCGTAAAATCTGCTCACTATAATGTTCTTGGCATTTATCTTCTAATAGTGTCGAAGTAAATAATATGGTTCATGTACGTGCTAACGGATAAACGAAAGATTATCAGAACTAGAATATGATTGAATAACAGTACTCTTGATGCTCTTTCAAGAGTCCTTGATCGTCTCAATTTCACGTACACAAGGCCAGTTATCATACAACGTCACGACTTCGTGAATTATTGATTGATGTAAGCGAAATATAGGTAGACATATGAAGACACCAACGAAAGAAGAATTTCAATAATGGTCCTCACAGTAATCAGTTTAGCAGGTACTAACGAATGAAAGGTTCAGTGAACACTAGTCTTGAGGTGAACTATGGAAGCACAAGATGACAGGTACATATTAAGGCGCTAAACTCCCTACATTTCTTGGACTGTAGAGAAGAATAGTTTATTCAGAATACACTATTAACACTTGTAACCAACATTCTGCAATGATGCACTGGAAAATATTCTTTCCAAACTTATGCTACAAGCTTCAGCATAAATTTTCGAATCCACGGAGAAGAAAATGGGCAATTTAGACAGAAAATGCCAGCCTAATTGAGGCAGAAAAAAATGCGTCCCAGTGCCCTGTTGATCAAACAAGCGGAACAAGAAACATTCTCCACTGGAGAAATCATTTCACAAGTTAAGAAGTATTTTGCAGAAGTTTTGTTTCAGAAAAAGCCATCTTGAAGAATCACATCTACGCATTTTTAACTAAACCATAGAACAGTAAGTAACTAAACCATTTGACATTTCCCTGTGTTGGTTCAAAAGTAGGCCACCTACCAAAAAAAAGAACGGCCACTTTCATTTATCGTCATCATCATCATAGACAGCAATACATCAGTGGTTAACACTAATGTTTAACTGCCACACAACCATGAAGAAACAGCAAACCACATATATATATATATATATCTAGGAGAGAAGGAAAAAAGAAGGCGACGGGAAGGGACCTAACTACTGAAAATGACTACGTCCATATTCAAACATTCAACACCAAGGTGCCTACACCTTGAAAACAAACAACCAAGCTGCAAGTGAGAGTAAGGCGTCATCAGCCGAGACAGCTTCCTTACGGCTTTCACTGCCCCGCGTCATTGAATGCACTCACTTCACAGAC
>QNGE01001805.1:124611-140119 GCA_008508345.1 Paragonimus westermani | reverse complement strand
CGCTACTTTAATCGCCCATCCGCATTCTCCAGACGGTTGTTAGTTCGATGTTCCAAGTGGATAACATCCGACTATGCATTGATGGTATACTTTGGGTTTATATATAGCCGAATGCACAAAAGGTAGTTCACAAGGCGCAGGTCTGTTCACCGTATTATTGCAACATCCGGCTGAACCTTCAAAATTAATAGACAAAGGTGATCACTCACTCTCTAGAGTTACTGCAAGTAGCCATGCGATGAAAGAATTCCTCTGAATGGTGATTACAAGGTTTGTTACATCAACTTACATGTTTCCTCACAGCCCCCCGAACATAATGTCGCACCCAAAGACCACTCGTGCTGCTCGCATTTGGGCCGCCATTTTACCCATCACAAACGTCCGGACACGTATGTGGTATCCTATCATATCCCGCAATGTTTCGAACAAACGATGCAGGGAAGCGTATTTCTCACTTCGTTTATAGGCGTACAGCACGGTCCGTTCATGGCCAATGCCATCTGTAACGAGGACCTGATGCAGCTTCAGGCTACAGCGGCGAATGTGGAATGATGGGGCACCCCCTACTGGCAGTTGGTCCCATGAGTGGCATCGACGTTTACCACATCAGGGAACCGTCTGAATGACTGCACTTGCTCTCTGCTTGCGAAACATATGTGCGTGTACCTATTTTTGTCCTCTCTGATGAAACGCAGCAAGCCATTTTTCTATGTGATGTAGGATTTGTGGCAGATTTTTTGTTACATTGGTGCAGACTAACCCACTTACCACTGGAGGTTTCAACCGATGTCGGATGTTGCAAATATCAATGGTAATTATATACTTGTCACGAACATCCGCCGCCTAATACCTCGACTCAGCGGTTGGCGTGTTGTACTCGGAAAGATGTCTCGATTCGTTCACTTCACTGTTTGTGAGCCGACGAATACTTGGATGTGCATCGTACAACAAGGCAGTCAAGTCGTGGTTGTGCTCCAACGTGGAAGAGCTACAACCAACGCGGCATTTCTCCTAAACACGTTAAAGCGTGATTGACAGCATGTATTGCGCGAACGAGGCAATGGGCAGTATGTGAATTCAACTCACGAGACACGTCGTATTCCACGGCTTTCGCCCTCACGTCGCTTGTGTTTTATACAGCGCGACGCCATCTACCACGCAAACTCAACGGAATTCACACTCACATGACCATATTTCAAGCGTCCACTGCATTATTTCTTGCTTGAACCGATCACGTACAGAACACTGTAATCCTTCGTGTACCTATCTAAGCAACTTTTGAACTCGCGACCTTCAAACACATCTTTAAACCCTGTGAATAATCAATAACCTAAAATGGAATGTAAGATAACATTGGTGGAATATTAATTACCCGTAGAAATATTCCTCACAGGATACCATATTTATACCGTCAAAACACCTACCATCGCTAATTTCGATCTCAGCGCTAAATGAAAAACAAACCGATTCACGGTCGACTAAAACAAATCTTTTAAATTCTCCTGTTGGTATCTGTCATGGAAATCAATAACTTTCAAATTCCTCAGCGATACTACGGAAATATTGTCTGGTACTCGATGGTTTTTTATTTTATCGCCGTCTAACGGCAGATTTCATTTACTGCGGATAATTTTTCCCCTGGTAACTGGTAGTGTAACGTAGAAATTGATAAAGAATCTGGGAGACGAAAGCGGAGATATACAGTAGGGAAATCAAATCTTCAAACCGATGAGAATCATATTTTTCCACGATAGAGATCCCGCTTGGTTCTTGAGTGGTCAAGTGGAGCTTTGTTTGAACGAATTAACTGTACAGACTGCGACCTTGAGACTTTTTCGGAGCACGTTTTTTCGATGAGCTGTGAGTGGTCATCTGAGATTGCTTTGCGTGTTCCTCTTGTATGTTTAAAACTCTTTAGTTTTGCGATTTGGGAACATGAAACGGCCGGTACATTATCTCAGGCATATAGGCCATCCTTGAATTGCTGTGACCCAACATGACAACTATCTTAATCGTAGCATAATGCTTCTGCCTATCTTCACGTGTACTTGCAGTACCAGGCTAATAGCCGACACCTCCCTGTGAGCTGGGCTGTACTGGAAGTTTGAGGAGTAGGTGAGGGTCTTCAGACCATTTTCCAACATAGTCTGGAACAACATGGTCCGCATTATGACTTTAGTACGTTTACTCGGGGATCACATGCTTTTATCGACCGTTAAAGCTGAGTAACTACTTTGCACGTCACTTTTCTATACCAAACTTTATGCACGGAGCATTTACCTGAGGTATGATGGTTTTTTTAGGCTTCTGGTATGTCTGTCCATGGATCGCGTGCGTTGCTGGGGCCGTTGAAAGATGGATAAATGCTTTACCTGTGGCCCCCAGTACAATATTTTTTCCAGAAGTGTATACACCAAGTTTTACGGTTTCAGGAACAGGCAGTTTTTCTCGGTATGGAACTGTAGCGGAATATAATGGGGTACGACGCATCCACTAACCAGTATAGTTAACTGACTGTTGTAGTCAGTATTCATTCTTTTCAGTCTGGCATCTAAATGAGTGACCTCATGCGTTCTGATCAGTTTACTACCTCCACATCCTACGACCATGTGTCCATAGCCAACGTTAGTCTTGGGAGACTACTTGGAAAATTCATCATTGCAGGAGGAAACCCTAGTTAACTACGTTGGAATATAATACTCCACATAAGGTTTTCAGTGACCGTACCCACAAGGCGTACGTATTATTAGATAGGCGTAAATGTGAACAACTGGTACTCTTGTTGCAGTCTTCGCAGCAAACCATGGAATTCACGTTAATGGACTCAGATTTATGCAGGTTCTTCATCAAGTCCTATTTTGGAATATTTTCACCATTACATGGTGAGGAGCGGTTATAACTTTTGTTAAACAGGATAATCGACTCCGAATGCACTGTTATGGTCTATACGCGCTCGTCCCAAGTGGTTTGTGCGCTGTTTGACTGAAAGTATCTTGCATCGATACCATTTGAACTCAGCCAACGTTCGAACTGAATTCTTGCTCTCCTGCTGGTGTGTTTTTGCAAGCTTCCATCGCTGATTATAATACCAATATGTTTACGTTACATTACCGGGTCTTTTTGACTGACTAATTTTACCTGCGTCCTGTACGTATGACCGTCCTGCTGCAACACTTACAGACGTTTGTCAGTATTTTATCACTGACAAGCGTCTCTTAAAGTATTCGTTTTCTTACAAGCGTTGCGTTGGACAGGAAAGTGTAGTCCTCGTGGGTCTTCCATTGATGTGCTTTGAACCTCATCTGAAGATTTCTGATGAATGATATCACTTCAGTTGGTTTTTGTGGAAAATTTCCCTCCCTGGTAATCTGGTTGTTTTGGCGAACAAAAATCAGTCCCACAGTTTTCCGTGAGCCATAGTCGGCTATTTTCCTCCTGTGTATATTTATAGAGTAGTTCCAGTATAGTCAGCCTGACCAATACGGGAAGTGGCCCACTAGCTTGAAAGTCATATTACATGTTTATGTGGTACGCACTTGTGTGCTAAGTTTTTTGGAATGGTGCCTTTCCTTTTTATTTTGTTTGATGTAGGCGCGGGTAAACGTGATACAATTCTAAATTGCCTATTCACAGCAACTGTAACTAGGCTGATGCCATGTATTCTGTTATGTTTTTCTCTTAAAAACGTCAACGAGACCGTGATAAATGTCCTAACGACCGCGCAACCGAGGCGCTCTGTCCATCCAACCCATTTTGTTAGCCCCAACATTGCATTCAAAGCATTACATACTTCTACATGGATTGGAATTAATATGCCATAATTTAGATCTGCAAGGAATAAGCCTCGCTGGCGTCATGGACATCACAACGTGACACTGATTGGTTGCCAACATGTGAGCAGCAACACCGATGCGCATGAACTGTGCGGTGTTCCGAATCGTTATCCGTTACAGAACAATCATCTTGTACCCACTAATGGTATGTAACTTGCCTTTTGGGTTGTGTATTCAATGAAACATTTTTTCGGTTTGATGCAAGCACACACCTTTACTAAATGGGGAACGTGTGTGATGGCTTGCTATAAAGTCCCCAGCAGGTGAAACTGAGAGAAACTGAAGCTCTCTCCGTTAGGATTTCCCCGGTTTCCTGGGTTTGAAGGACGTCGAACACCTTCGGTTAAATATGCTACCCGAAGTGATGAATAATAGAACTCTATGGTGCTCCTTGTATCAGTGTACTGCCTTTTCTCTCCACATCTCTCTCTTTTGTCTCTAACTTTTTATTTCTCATTTGTTGTGGCACTTTCGCCGATTTGTCTAACTTCTTCGGTGTGAAAATTGTATATCCTAGAAAAATTGACTCACGGGATTCTTCAATTTTTTTGACGCGGTCAACTTGTGGCCGAGAAGGCAGCCAGAAAAGGTTGATGGCACGCCTAGTCAGTTCGGGTGTTTTGATTCACAACGATTTAACTTTGAGTTCCCGGTTTCGTTTCTTACTGTAATAAGAGAAGTTTATTAGGTTAAGATGTCATGTGTATACGAAATTCGTCATTTCACTGAGAACACCTTGTGATATAAAACCTGAAAGCAGATAACAGCGTAGATGTACTGTGGGCCATGCTGCGCTTCACTTAGTTATTTTTTTGTGGGTGTTTAGTGATCTCATCGAGATGTGAACTATAATGTAGATTCTTCTAAAAATCAGCTAGGCCAAGAAATTACCGCAATAGAAGTAATTAAGTCTTATTGGTCTTATTGTGGTAATGTGGCTGCAATGTAAAGGGATGGTCGAGTTGAAGAACATTTATCAAGGGGCAGTAATTCCTAACAAGCAAAAGGTTATTGAGTTCAGTTCCACCTTACTTTATATATTTTGGTTTTGTTCACCACAGGGTACCGTTTGAACGTGAACCACTCGCCCTTAGAAACACGGTAATCAGAGAAGCCTACAGCATATGTCAATTGACTGTCTGTTTTCTGTGGTTTGTCTGCCTCTGACTGAACTTTGCGGTGCAACTTATATTCCATGGGGTCAGTTTTAACAATCACGTTCATCTACTCCTGTAGTTTATTGTTTATAACTCGGTTATGTTGTGAGTTTATAATATCTATATCTGAAGGCGTTTGCGTTTGGATCAAACGTAGACAGGTTGCTCAACCCTGGATGGGTACCTTCAAAATAGCCGAGGCCTGAACTTACTGGTCGTTGCAACGGTGTTAGTTTATGCTGCTCAGTTTTCAAAGTACTCACCTCTGTTTGCAGGATTGGTATTCCCCATGTTCTCCTCTTATACGGGACCCTTGTTTCTATTTCTCATGGAAAGTGTTAGATCATAACGGCTATCCGTCGATCACTGTTTGTTGTTATCTCAAAGTATGTGACGTCCAGTGACTTTAATTTGTCTGACACAGACATCAAAATCACCTGCACTAAGTACTGTATGTTCGTTCTTTTCTGTCTGAAGCTGACCCGAAAATGCCGTTTCATATCGTTGTAGTTTTCCGACCGATAATTCGTTTGCCTTTTAAAGGTGTGTAGCCTTACTAGTGGTGGTTTGACACTTTTCTCGGGATACAAAAATGCGGACTTAGACTGTGCCAACAGTATCTTCCTGTTTGGTGATAGTGCAGAGACAGTTCGAAGCATCTTACACTTCTTGGTGATTCAAGCCCCACAATAAGATACGTGCTCTACGCCGTCTTAGTGAAAAAAGCCTTTTCGAAAGTGTTAGGAATCTGTCCCTGTGGTTACTGTAGATAGTAATTGTGTAGATATAGTTGAAAGTTTTATATCTCTTGAATTGTATCACAGTTAGAAATTGTGTTGCGGCGGAGGTCATGTTACTTATTGCCAAACCACGACTGATGTTCGTTAGTCGGAAGCATACCGGTGTGGCATACGTCCCGTACGCACTGCACTACACAGTTGTCAAATCTGGTCGCTGCGCCTTGATGAGGTTTGAATTTTGTCTTCGGCAATTGTTGACTATAGCGGTGGTGATGTGTGGTGATGGTACCATGTCAACAGTGATGACGTTCATTGACGTGTTAAGAAGTGCTAATCTCCCCACACGCAAATCAATTTAACTTCATCTATTAAAATGACTTAAGTACGTTTTACGCATGGTTACCAAGTACTACCATGTCACAGTTCGCTTGCGCCATCGGGATGTGACGTGAAAAGATAGCGCAATGGATTATCCGTGACTCGGCGATGGTTTTGAAAAACGTTTCATGTTGCCATCAACCTTGGGATAGTGGGATGTACACTAAAATATATATCTGTAAAATAAGTAATGCCCTTGAATGAAAAAAGTCGTATCTCCTTTTGGTCTCAGCTGTTGCGGCTATTTTACTAGGATCGCCAGTTTCCCCTCTGTTACTTCATTTGTGCTCCTGATCTTTTTTCAAAACCCGAACGTTCCTTTAAAAGAAACATTTTGAGAAATAAGCTTCTGTGTCAACTCAATTTAACCTACATGACATTTGTTTTTCTTTTTATGATGTATGCTGTTTTACAATTCAGATTTTCATAGATAGGATACCCAACCTGCCGGCTTTCTTATCGTGTTTCTTCGCTGTGCTGCGTTCTAACGGTTTGTGGTTCATCTTCATGTATGTGCGTTATTCACTCAAGTTTGGCCTGTGTCGGATGTCAAAACAACAACATGCCTGCATCACTCAGTGTTTGTCTTTCCGTAAAAAAAGTTTATGTTGGTTTTACCTCCTTTTTATGTGAAAATAGGTGTGATACCACGGTAACTGATTTTATGGTTCTGTACAGTTTTAAGGTCACTTTTTGCTCGAGCAGTGTCGTTGGATTGTGTACTTCACCTTTCCACATGTTGAAGGGTGCCAAATATCGACACATTATGACTGAAATTCTTTGCTTGTCTGTTTTACTATCCTGTGCGACTACTACATGACCAGAATGTTGGCTTGTGTAACACTGAGTCACCTGCCTTTTCATGATCTTCCAGCAACAGTTTTTGTTCTCATCGTAGACCTATTCTGGTCAGGGTGCCAGCGGTCAATCTTCGTGCATGAGATTCGCCGTGCATGTGGACTAATCTGAGTAAGAAGGAATAGTTTCACCGACTACTCTCGTCTGCAGAAAATGGACATAATTGTATGGGTATGTAAATGCCAAACAATTTCTCACAAAGCAAAGGAACTCATGAATACCCGTGGTAAACTGATGGTTTGTGGTAATTTGGTGCATTTTTAAGTGCAGTCAGAGTTTGGTATCAACATTTTGCGAACAAGATATTGCACTGGAACTCAGACTGAGATGTCCAGCCTGTGAAGCGGTTCACAGCTCCGTTCTAAGGGATGCACTATCGTCATAATCAATAGTACAAACACGGAAGTGAACACAAGAAGGGTTTGCAGAGGAAAAAGACCTGCCACCCGTTCCGTAAATTCGTTTAAGATAGTCTCGTGGCCCTGTTGTTTTGGCGATGATGGTTTTATCCACGCTTGCGAAACAGACTGCTACTGGAATCTAGCACACCAGTGTTTTCACTCTGTGGCGAGGGCTGTTCATCGGTTTAGCTGGCTCATTGTTCGATGCATCCGTGCTACCAGTAACACTACTATCGCTTTACGTTAAAGACTTTCACTAGAACTCAATCGATTACATGTTACCTAAAAGTGGTTACCGATAACAGTTGTTGCCGAGAAATCCGGCAAGTTGCGAATGTGCGTCAAGCCAAATGTTTTCACGAAGTTTGACCTATCGTACACTGTGACGTGTGATGTTAAATGAACAACCTAGCCATCTAGCACTCTTTGAACCATCATTCAGGCGTTTTTTGGTTACTTTTTTTTCAGAGTGATGTTTCCCAGTAGTATTTTTCAGAGGCGGTCGCCACTTGCATCACACGACCTTTCGGGGTACACACGTTGCTGACAGTGTTGGTCTGCAGCATAGCCGACGCACATCTCATTTTGTTTTCACAACGTTGCGCACAGGAACATGTTTAATAGCAGAAGGGTTGAGATATAAAAATGCAGTCGTCTTCCACGGTCATATGTTCACATCAGGTCGGTTGAAAATAAGATAAACCTCATATGAGAGGTGATACGGCAAGGTTATATTGGTGCTGCTGGTTAGCTAAACGGCTGACTGCTTGATTAATTTCCTGCCCTGGCTATCTGAAGTCGTCATGGCGCCTACAGTTAACCTATAAAGACAGTCGAACAGGAAGGAGGGCTAGAATACCGAGTTTAACAGTTCCAGACATCCGTTGTGATGCCAGTTTTGGTTGTTTTTCATCCCGAAACTACTATCCAAGTTGTTCAAGCACAGTACTTACACACTAAACATGGCCTATGAATTTTCGCAACCGATCGTTGACATAGACTAAGGAACAGTGTGCTAACAAGGAAGAATATGTTGGCAGCGGCACAATCCATGGAATGCTTAAACGAACGAACTTAGCGGAATAAGACCTTCTCACATGAATCATTGTTCGCCAATCTTGACTGCAAGCAGGCCGCCTCACGCTATTTCACGTCTCCGGCGTACGTTAATCCGCTTGTAAGAATATGATCCTGGTGTGATCTGTTGACCTTATACGCAAATGTTAACTTCTTACCTTCTGGAAACTGAAAGGAGTCGTAATGAACCGACGATCATTTGCTGGAGGTTTGACGGATTATTACAAGTGCCCCTACGTGTGCGTTGCTATGTGGAACAACCTTTAGCGGGCGGCCTTGGCAGAAGGTTGCGGTGGATTTGCCTCCAAGAAAACATAAGGAACTATCCAATCATGGTAGGCTGTCTTTTGTTAATTACAATCAGTGACTGACAAATTAAGATGCTGGTTCGTACAAAACTACACGCTGAACTGGGTCGGTTAACACAAACAGGTTCGGTTCAGTCATTCACTTCAATAATTTGCTGGGTGACGGAGATTTGGACTGCAACTGACTTACGTATATCATAACCGGTGGAACGGAAAAGTCGGGGATAGTCGTAGAAGAGAAGAAGATTTTATTAAGAGTCAGCTAAAGCCACCAACCGTATCTCATGCCACAACACTCATTCGCAACACGCCAACAACGTACACTAACCTGAGTGTGGTTCAGATTTTCTTATCCGTAGGACGAGAACTTTACCACCTACAACGGGTGGGTTGTTACAGCCTAAGTATGCACGAGTAACGTTTTTTTTCTTGGTTGTTCCAACCTTCTAACCATTTTACGATCGTTTCATTTTTGTCGCTACCAGCGTGACTTGAATCGCTACATTGTTCTGGTTGACTGACAGCCGAGTATGTTTTTTTAACGGTGTTCAAGGTTGTATGTTATTTGTAGACCATTCTGTCGTTCGAGTTTTAATCCTCCTACTATACTTTCATTCATTAATTATTATAACAGTCATGAGTCTGGCTCAAAGGTATTCTGGTTTGGACCATCGCTTACTTCAACAATGACGTGGAATATCTTAGAAGAATCTTTACTGGAAAGTTTAACAACAATAAAAGACTAAGCGCAAATACGAGGAATGGTATTGATGCAGGTACGTTGTTGGCTGCAGCATATCCACATATCAGAGGGCGCTTCTAACCAGCGATTTGAACGATCACGAGTACCCCAACCACGCATGCAACACCCTACCCACGTTGCTCGATGAAACAGTCAGGATCTTATTATTTCGTGACCACGTTGTTGCTTGCCTACTACGTGCTTGTACCCAACTGTCGATGGTGTCACTGTATAGTGCTCAGTAAGATAACCGTCAAGCTGGCACGTGGAGTAAATGGCCTAATCATCCTAGGTTGTGCAACACGACTAGCTGTCCACTTGATCACACATCCCGAGCGCTCCAGAATACGTGACGGCGAACGGCCGTGTTGCTCACGCGACCACCCCACTTGGTGTGGTGTAATTGGCGGAAACAGCGGTGACCAAGTACAACAAGTCTGTTGATACCTTCGTTGCGAACACACTGCGTTTACGAAACGAAGCCAAACGGAACATACACAAGCATTATATACCCTTCTGTTCAACGAACAACCGAGCGTCTTTTCGACTCCACGGATAACACAGGCTGACGAACGCAACTCATGCCTTTGCTATCCTCTTTTATATCTTATCAGCAATATTAAAGACTGATGTGATAGTGCTACCCGAGTGTGTGAAAGTGTTCACAGCCTCCACCGGATTGCCTACCATGAAGGTACGAATTGCATTCCCTATTAACCAACCCGGTTACACCTTGTTCAGCATGGTTTGCATGTCTTAGGCAGAAGGGTTAAATAAGACAATGTCATCCGCATGCCCCATGTCGGAAGAATGAAGCCAGGTAGAAGCTCAACACTCGGCTTACTGGATTTCTTAGGCGCACTTCCCAGAATGTCGTCCATGACTAAATTGAGCAGGAAGAAAGAGAGAGAGAGAGATCAGACACCCCTGGTGAACACCATTAGAAGTGATGAACCATAAAGACAGTTATCCATAGACCCTAATCTCGCTTTCAGAGTTAGCATACAGTTATTTCAACAGATTCACATATTTTCCTGGTACTGCATTACGAATCACGCACTTCCAGAGTACGTTACGACCGTTACGGTCTTTTTAGATCACAACGGTCGGCTGCCTATAAGAGTGTGGATGCCCTGAGATCTGTCGCAAGGTAGAATTGTGATCAGTGTATCCACGACCGGACCAGAATACTGCCTGTTTCTTACGCATCTGACCTCTGGGCTTAATGAGTCGAAGTGATGTAATGCCAGTGAGTAACTTTGGCCCAACGGATACTGGACTGATGCCTCTGTGATGGTCAGTTAGACTTCGGTCTTTTTGTAGATAAAAATGGCTGTTGACACACTCCAACCAGGAGGTAATTCTTCAGTTTCCCAAACCGCCTGAAGGAGTGTTGCCAGTCTTGGTATCAACCTCTTCTCACCCTCTTTGGGAAGAGAAGGAGAAAGAGGATCTGGTCTAGGTGGCTTGTTAAGTTTCAACAACTTGAACTGCAGGGCCGCTTCTGCTTCCAATGGAGTGCCGTCTGAGATACAGTGGCTGCCAATTCGAGCCTCATCGTTCACGTGATTTGGTTGAGGCCAACTGAACTGTTCTTCAGAATGTTCAGCCCATCTGTTAGGTCTACGCGATTGGCTAGTGATAAGTTCACCGTCTTTTCCACTTATGGTCTCACTCACACCGACTCGACGGTGAGTACAACCACTGGTCGGGGAAAATAGCTTTTTGCTATTCCCAGCTAGAAAGGCTCGTTCCATCTCTTCTGTCTGTTCGATGAAGTGGTGTTCATGGCGTTTTCACAAGCTTTTGGTCAGCTTGCGTTTAAGTTCTCGGTGGTCGTCGTCATATTCATAGTCGGGTGGAATCGACCGACGCTTGTTCGTGGGCTTTGTCGACTTGACAGTGCTCTAGTTCTGTTGTAATTGCACATCTCCGGAACATAACCCTTCACAGCATGGTTTGATAGCTGTTGTTGTCGTTTTTTCCAGTGTTCGTTAGAGTCTGTCACCCGACTGGGACTTGGCAACTAGTTCACCAACGCTCACTCGAATGTCAGTTAAGTGTTTCGGATTTGTTAGCTTATTTGCTTTGGGCGATTGACAAAGCAAAACGGGCACGCACAACAACATGATCCGAGTCCATCATAAGTGGATTGTTTTATTTCAGAATCGTTGTAGAAGTTACCTTTTGGTTGTTACAATTGACTCCATCGATGGTGACTTAAAAATGCATTATAACAAGTCCATACTTTTGTTATAAGTTTCGGGAGTCTAGCCGTTCTGAAGATAGCCTAGAGCTACTTTTGTCACTCCGAAGCATTCATTCAGTGCACATCAATCATACGAAGCACTATACCTCAAGGTTCCTCGCACACTTTGACGTGTTGTTTTTGTTTGTCTGTTATCTCTCACATGAAACTTGTCTCATCCTTTCGTTCTGCGCAGGCGTTTGGAGGAGTGCACTGTGCGTTGCTTACCAGAATCCTTCTGATCTTCCATATGGATGCTAGAATATCATGTTACAACCACAGAGGTATTGATCTTGTTGCTGTCGCACCCAGTGTGCTCAGCAATCTCAATACATCAGCTTTTAAAGCAGAAAGAACTATGTGCGAAAAAATCATGCAGGTCTCCGGTTTGATTCCTATTTTGTGACAGATACAAGATCGCCGGCACTTTTTCAAGCTGACGGACGCAATGTTTTTGCAGCTGATGATCACTTTTGACTTGCTTACCCACACCACTCTCGGAGGCTGTCTCTTTCATTGAAGAGTTCCGTGAGGCATGTCAGTCTGCCTAAATCCTGCCTGTCCGCTTTGTACAGTGTGCACATTCATGAAATGCTACCTCAAGCGTTCCCTACTTCAACTGGTGTTTGACATGGGTGCCGGGTCAATTGCATGGTACATTCTGTTCTTGTTGGGTCTCCCGAAGCTTTAGCATTGAACCCTCCAACCACGCATTAATCTGACCGATATCGACTATCTGGTCGTTACTTTGCCTACTCTTTCTAGGCAGCACACGGATTATGTCAGACTAAGTGATTATCCTGGTCTGCATAGAATGCACTTGGTATCTTTATGAGCTTCGGTCGACCTTGATCCAATACGTGCGTTTTGAGACTGTTGGCCGCCTCAATCCATTTGCTTATACTAATGCCTTTGCATTATGAGGCTAACAGGGTCACAGTGCATATGCGCGTTCTCTGCTGTTCTATGGGTCGGACATCCGACGCATTCGCACGAAGAACGCATATTACCTCGGTTTTGAACCATCGTTGTTCCCACCAGTTGTTTAGGTTGCTTGCAGGAACAACAGAGAAATTCTTCGGTCTGTATTTGGGATATCTACAAGGTAATCACTGATAACCAGTATCCGGTAGTTGGATTACGTACTCTGTTTCCGAATTCTTGACTGCTACACTGTAAACGGTACAGTGCAGTTGTTGACAGTTGAAAGGAACCACAAGACCGTCAAATGATGACGTGGTCACAAGCTATGGTAGTGTTGACAACTCCCTTTAGAAAGATTACGAGGCACCATCCGTGTACAGTAGGCCGTGCCACAGTTTTCATGAGTACCACCTCTTCAAAGTGTTCAACTTTTGTTTTGATCTTGGCTTTCTTATCACTGCCATTAATAATCCGCTGCATCTGTGTAGCATCTGTGATGCTTCGCAACTTGTTCAATCAAACCACTTACATTTTTAATGTCTTCAGTGTAGGAAATTTTCCCTGTAATGTTTTGGTATTGTTTTAGCTGGCGAATTGATGACTTTGGAGAATTCTGGGCTACTGGATCGCGTGGCAGATTTGGAGCGGAGAAGCGCAGAACAAGCGAGTGAACTTACGGGTTTAAAAGCATCACTTGCTGAGTGTCTTCGTCGAATAAGCCTATTGGAAGCAAACAAAGGTATGGCATTATGTCAGTTGCGACCTGGAGGTTCTAGCTCACAAAAGCTTGGTAGGTTTCGGAGAACGTGTATACGGGATAGCGTTTTCTGTTTACTTTGTTTTACATGTTTAGGTATTTGACTTACTAGTGTACTTTTTTGTTTAACTACGTGGCTGTTTTTTATGTTTTAAAATGAGATAATTTCGTTAGGGATCAGACTAGACTCGTGAGGCCACTTGGGTTAGATTGTAAATTGAACGTTTTACCTTCTTCCTCCAGATAACGTAAAAATTGACATAAGTTATATATGGTCAAATTTCGTACGATTTCAGGGTATGATCCAGCTTGATCCTCACACTACCCCCCTCCAATCATCTTTGTTGTCTATCCGCTAATGTCATTCTAAACATACAGTCGTATGCAAACATCAGTTATCAAATATCTCGGTTTACTTGACGTTCTCTCCATAGAGTGGAACTTACCTTAAAATTTCTATATTTTAGTTTAAGTGAAAACACTTTTGGACACCTATTTGATGAGGTTTACTGCGGCTTTAGAAAATAGGGCCCATGTTGTCTCTTCCTACAACCCTACTGTTGTTTTCGAAGCTTCTAAAGTGTATGAACCGACCGACAGCCTTAGAGTTGTGGAGTCTTGGATAGAGGTTCTTGTCTAAGTTGCAGAACTGTGATTTAACTGTTGAAGCTGTAGGGTGCATTTCAAAAACTGGGCAGAGTTGACCATACTGGTTGACAACACTTGCATCCTCTGGGAAGTTTCCGAACAACTCCACTTGGTCGTCAGCATCTTACAGATTGGTCACTTCCTCGTTTGGTTGAGCAACAATGCTTGGATTCTGTAATTACCGTTGACAGTTCCTCGTTTGTTTGTCCTCGACAAAGTTGATCAAGTACAGGGTACCGCTTTGGGCGCTGAATATGACTGAAAATTATCTGCAGATCTTCATCTGAACCGATGTGCCGGAATAAAGCGCAGACACCGCATTTATGTACTCGACGTGCGTACTAATACGTTTCATAGATGCGGATCGTTCATTAGCATTAAAGTGTCCCTGATATGTTTTCTGTTGTTGGTGTGCCATGTAGTCGCGACCTACGGTAAATCGGAATATTGTTCCAGGCTGTCCAGTTGACAATTGCGAAGTTAATATGTGATTTTGAATGTCAGGGCTCTTGGAGATACCGATAATCAATATCGAGTCAAGTGCCGTGTTTTTTCTTATCTTAGACTCAGTGATTGATTAGTTGGACACTCTCCTGATCTGGTCATGACAGACTCATGGTTGCTCTGCATTGAACCTTCAGCTATTTTGGTAGCTCCGGTGTTGAGTTACTCACCGCCGTAATTAAGCCCAAAGGTGAGACGGAAACTCAAGGACAGGAGCAGTTTCTTACAACTCACTTTAGCACTTACTTGTTGCTTTAATTTTTTTTAAACTTTTAGCCGCACTTCATTTCGGATGTAGATCTACATTGGAGGCATTGCTTATTTCGGATAAGACCGACGCACTGTCGTTTCACACCAATCTCATTTTTTATTTACATGAGTAGAATTAAGTTTACACACGAGACTGAACTATATTTGTTATCGCTTGAACTGCATTGTTTAAATTTATGATGATGATATTTCAATTCAACTTCTGCTGCGTCAAACAGATCCAACTTGTTCCTTCTTTTCCACTCATTTCAGCTGCTTTCTCATTTTTTGTAACACGTTTTTCTTGCTTAATCGCCGCGTTGTTTGCATGGCTGCCTTAAATTTCTGAATGCTGTGTTCCCCAATGTTGTCAGCCGCTTTCTGTCTGTCTGTGTATGTCTCTATGTATGCACCCGTTGTTTTGTTCCTGTCCTGGCCGTCCGGTAGGCCACTCAATGTTTTGAAGCAAACCCAATCATCTACTGACTCGTTTGTTTTGTTCCAGGCTTAGTTCTGGCTTCAGTCTATTTTGTTCACCCATCCTGCGATTCACATAAGTCCGCTTATGTGCCCTCTTTTTTGTTTGTTGCCTGATTCAAAGTATACAGTTATTCAATTCTTGCTAATCACATTTTCACTCTTCGTCAAATTCTGGAGCAGCGTCATGTATACCGCCGGCCAACA